>PVKA01004794.1:0-95794 GCA_004027165.1 Ctenomys sociabilis | reverse complement strand
CCTTCACCGCTTTTAGCTTCTGTGACCATGCTTGCCGACCCCCCCAAATGTACATGTCCTGACCCAAATTTGGACATAATGTATGTCTCCCCCAATCAAAATTGTCCCCGTACCCCCTAATGTCCATTTTAGCTTCTGTGACGATGCTTGCTTACCCCTCCCAGCCTGTGATTTTTGAGCATAAATGCCCTGCTGCCCAGCCCTCGAGGGGCCCTCCTCCTTCTCGCATGGAGAGGCTACCCGGTGGGTACCACCTAAAATAAAGTGCTTCTTTTCCTTTTGGACTTGCCTCGTTGTCATCTGATTTTTGAGTTACAACAATTACCATACCTCTAATTTCTCCAGGAGATACCTTCTGTGCAAGTGAAAAATACAGCTCCCCTCGTCTAATTATGCAGTGATTACAGATCGCTGGTTCTCCGCTTTCAGCACGCATCAGAATCATCAGGAGGGGCTGCTGAAACACAAAGTTCATGCCCCTCCCCCAGAGCTTCTCTTTCAGTAACTCTGGGTGAGATTCCCAAATTTGCACTCCTGGTGGCTTTGTTGGTGATGCTGAAGGTTTTTCTTGGAAGTCAAACTTTGAGAATAACAGATCTAGTATAATTTATGAAGATTCTATGGCAATTTCTAGTGTCCAATATCTGGATTAACTTTTTTCAGAATCTTTTACATTTTAAATAGTGGTAATTCTCAAGAGCTGTGGTGAGATAATAAAGAATCCCTAGAGTGAGGCCCCCGAAAGACCTTCTGCCTCACTAATAAATACTCCAGAATCTACTTGCTTGAGGCCATCTCCTTGACAATCAGCAAGACCCCAGGATAAATTTTGACACAATCTTTTCCTATGAGAATTGATGGGCAGTGTAAATCCACTATTCTCTAAATATTTTCTGCATGAATACTGAACTATGCATCCCTTTAAGTATGGCCATTTACAATTAGTTGAGCTGAGTCTGCATCTACTAAATCTTGGTAATCCAGGGTTAACATATTCCTGTAATTCCAGCATCCGGGAGGCTGTGACAGGAAGATAATGTGAGCCCAACCTGAGCTATTTGGTGACTTTGTTCTAGAATTAAAATCTGTAGCGATGAAGAGAAACGCAGACAAAGACAAAAATATTAGTTTTTCAACTTGAAAATAACCCCAGAAAACAATATTGAGTCTGAAAACATTCCCAGCTAATGCTGAGCCTGAGTGTTTTAAAATTACATTCTCAAGTCAATGAGCCATGCTCATCGTTTTCTCCCATTCCTAGGAGCAAACGAGAGAGTCGATGATTTAAAACAAGCAGTGCTCCCAGGGCTTCAAGTGGTTGTTGACTACGGTATGACTGGTACACTGGGCCTACTGCGTCTTCAACAGCTGATGCTTTACTAATTTGCATATGCCTGGTCTAAGCTGGAAGCATAAAAAGGCTGTTCAAATTTGGCATTTCCTCTGATCTGTAGCCTGTCTACTCAACGGACAGTGATCTTGTACTTCTTTGATCGGGGGAAACATTCCTGGTAAGTTAGGGAAAAAAGCATGAGCAGTAATATGATGCCAAGTGAGAATGTGCCTGTCAAGGGTGACACAGTGTTAATGTGATCTGAAAGGCAATTACCACTGAAAAAGATTTTGTCATGGAAAGAACAGTCTTGGTATTTGTTATACAAGCAGAGATCTCAATGTTGGCCCTTTGTTCCTTGAATACCACGAGAAAACACCAGTGCTCAAAGATTTCTTTCTAATGGCAGCAATGAAAATGACTAGTGACAGCAGACTAGAACGGTAGCTATTTTAAATCAGAATAGATAGCTTTCTACATTTGAAGTAGGAATGGATACATAGGTTATTGTTTTGGTCAGATTTCAGTAGTGATAGATTACTTGCAGTTAATACAATAAGGGTGCAGGTAGGACAAAAACCCCTACTACAAAGAAAATGAAGAATTGTTTTAATATGGAATTAGCATATACAAAAGTCTCAAAATAAATAGAAGAATGCTTTTGCTTCTGCTTTTGTTTGAGACAAAGTCTTGCTATGTAGTTTAGGCCCAGGCTGACCTTTAACACTCTACAGACCTTCTGTCTCAGCCTGCCCATTTCTGGGATTACCACATGACTATTTGGGATAAGAATAGTTCAAGAGGGACTTGGAGAGATAGCTCAATGACATAGGTGCATGCCTGGCAAGTGCAAGGTCTCAAGATTGATCCCAACCCCTCACCAGCCTGGAGGTTCAAAAGTGAGCACAAGGCCAGCAGGAACTGCATAGTGAGACACTGTATATATTAGTTAAAGGAATGAAATTAGCTCAGGCAGTGGCATGTCCAACTTTATTTGTGTAGTTGTTGAACATATGATTCCTACAAAACTGTGACAGACTGGACAATTGCCATGTTCCTTGTTCACCACCCTCACAGCAATGGAGATACTGAAATGAATTTCAACCAAAGCTTTCCCTGTGAGAATAATGAAAGAATCAGACATATCTCCAAATATTTCCATATGAACAGTGTAATAAGGGAGATACATAATTCCCGGTCTTCCAGTTGTCATAGAAGTGAAATTATTGCCATTTAAAATCAAAGAATGAATCCCAAGGAACAACAGCGATTAAGAGCAAGAAAGTTTTGTTAAGAAATAGATCCTGAGAGATAGCAGGGGTCTTAAAACCAGCTGCCACCAAGGCCTTTGTCAAGGGTAACTTATGCTGCAAAGTCATGATGTGGTTACAGAGTGGGTTAAACTCTCACATTGTAAGTAGTGTAGCTGCTTAGCTAATACTGATCCAATGGGAGGCTAATCACAGAACAAGGGTACATGGAAAGAACACAGGCATTTGGGGAAGGGATAGGTCCAGATGTTCTGTTCACCCCGCTGGGCAATAGATGCTCTGGACTTTACCAGAGCATGTGATAGCTATCTGAGTGCCGTCTCAAGGTATTGTGTGTCTCAGGAAGTGTGTACTCTGGTCACTGCATCTTTACCTTAGGGTCTGACCTTCAACAAATGGCCTCCAGCCAGTTTTATTGTGTTCTCTTCTTTTGTACTGAGTGTCTTGAGACCTTCCTTGTCTGGCTACCTATTAATTTCTAACTTATCTGCCTATCATAAGTGCATTTTTTAAAAAAACAGCCATTTGTAATGAATTGAGCTGATTCTGCTGCTTCAAGCATAGCTTAAGTCACAACAGATAAGAAATTAAAATTATGCTCTGATCTAAATGCAGTATAAATTTGCTTTGGGTCACAAGTCCCAGAACATACGTACCAATTGGAAAAATAGCCATGAACACAACAAGCATCAGTCATTTTGTGAACACAGGAGCTTAAAGAATTTTTGATCTGAAAAAGTAAAAGGTAAACTTAGAAATTGAATTAGATAGTTCAAAAAAACTTTGTCAGCCTTTTATACTTTTAAGGTATTAAATGCTTAATACAAGACTTCCCTACACTGTTTCAAAGAACAATATTGATGCAGGTTGACAGCTGTCTACCTGCAGAACTGACAAGATTCTTGTTAAATGTAGCTACTGCCTGTTGCAAGAGAAAATACAGCCTGCAATACTTCGAATGGAAAGAAAAGCACACCAGAGATCAAGTCTATGTCCAAGTATTGGACTTTAGAAACAAAGAGAGACAGATCTATACTTTATAAAGTTTTACATATGTTTGATATTTAACAACAGATTTATTTTGTGATTGAGGCAAAACAAAACTTTTTCCTTATCAATGCATTAAAGCTAAATGAAATCAACATTTAAAATGTTAGTTCTGAAGAACCTTCAATAATTTCTGAATTTATTATTTTTATTTTTAATTAATTTATTGTTTTTCTGTATTTTAGGGGTGGGTCTACAGGGTGTTCTGGGTCTCCTTACTAGATTGGACTCATAGTGCTCCTCCTGTTTACAGCCTCCCAAGTTCTGGGATTACAGGTGTGTTCCACCACGCCCAGTCTCAGTTGCATCTCAGTGCTCCCCGGGGGATGGTCTGGCATGGCAGGCCCAGGGATCGAACACCTGGTCCCTGAGCCTGCTTGCAGGTGTTTTATCCATTGAACTATTTGGCCGGCCCTTTAATCTTTGAATTTAAATAGTGAATTTAAATCTAACAGCATACTTGTTCTTCTGTTATTCTCAAAGGTGTCATCATGCATCACACGTAAACTCATATAGTGCTATGGAGTGCAGTGTGTCATAGAATTAAGTCCTGAGAGAAGTTGCATAAGTATATGTGGGTTGCGGGGGGCAAGTGGGAGGGAAATCATGTTTTGTTATTTGGAGTCCTTCCAGTTAGGGTTCTAGGAAGCCCCTTCCAATTTATCTCTAATGCTTCAGTTGCTTGTAGTGATGTAAGAGATCTTTCTCGTTGCACTAAAAGGCTTCATGCAAGTACAATGATGCCACTTCCTTGCAAAAGGAATTATGTGTGTGCATATATAGATGCGTACATGAATTAGATAGATAGATTATTAGGTAGCAATATATATACATGTATATATACATATTGTATATATATCAGGTATCAATCAGAGAAAATTTTTGAAAACTATTAGAAAGGGGACCAAGGGAAGGAGAAACAGGGTGAGGAAGGGGAATGAAAGTGAATGAAAAATGAATTCAAAATGAATGTGATTATTATATACCACTAACATAGTAATAAAAGATTGAATGAAACATTATCAGTTCAAAGCAGAAAAATAACTAATTTGTTTCATGTAAGTTACTGCTCTATAAATTTTTGGTCTGGTGTGCCACTATAAAGTTAAAACTTCAAAGTAGACATACAACGTCAGTAAACATACAAACTCAGGGTGATAACTTTTTGTTTGAGAAGAGTTTTGACCTGTGTCCATGAAACACAGATTTCCATGCTTGATAAAATGTAAAGTTATCAAGTCTTCTGTTCTCCTAACTCAAGTGTTTACTGTAACACTTGCACAAAAATCACTGATGTCTGTATCAGTTACAGCTGTTGAGACTCCTGGATGAGCCTACTGATGTATTTGTTTTTGCACCATCAAATGCGTATACAAAATTTTTGAAATATCTTTGAATAAAATACTTCAGCGTATTGGCTGATCCATCTAGCACAGACCAACTAATTAGTGTCAAATTTTTGCTTCTCAGAGCATGTCTCTCTGTCTGTTTTCTGAACCTGCTGAGATACCTCACGTCCTTGCTGTGCAGGGGTTTGGCCTTGACTCTTATAAGTCACTCAGCAATATTTCAATTTCACCCCCTGCTGCGAAGCCATGTCCCGAAGCTCTCATGTTTAGACCTAGCCTGTCATTTTCCAGTGGCAAACAGAGAATATTCTGTGTTGCTTCAGAGGCCAAAACTTTACTGAACATGGGGAAGGATTTCTCCCAGATGATGCACTATATCACCATGGAAATTACCCTTCTCGGAAAGGAAGCTGACAGTCCACAGATCTGCTTCCAAAAGCATGAGCTTCTTGAAGCTGGCAGCATTGAAAGGGCCCGTGGCTACCAGCTCTCTGGGTTATAAGGTGGATTCCAAGTTTGGGAAAGAATTCAAATTAATAATATCTGAGATTTTTCCTTTCAGGTTCATACCTATCTACCTCAGCCATTGTTGTTGTATTTTATTTCCAGAGACCAAACGATATTCACTTTGAACGTGCTGTACAGTGACGCCTCAATTCATGAACTCTTTTATTTTCAGACAGTTTGAGTCACAAACAGATGCCGCTGGCAAAATTTTGTTTTTGTTTGAGAATCTCACCAAGACTGATGCCATCCTTTCTAGAATGGTGAAACAAATTAAGTTCATGAACAGAGCTACCACTGAATTTTGAAAAAAGGATTTTATGATTCAAAGCGTCATCTTATGTTGAGAGGAGACGGCTTATCAGTTGTTCATATTAGAATTAGAATAATTTCTTTCCATAATTCTAAGTGTAGCACTCATTAAAATATCTTTCAATAGAGGACTAGTAAGAGAAAAGATCTCATTTGATATGTCTTACTGAGGAGCCAAAAAATTCCAGTGAAAACTCTAGGCAAAATATGTCACCCTAGAAAAGGCATTTAGGAAAGTATAATTACTTTTATCTTTCAGGCTATAAAAGCCATTCAGTATAAATTTACTTTCATTTATACAGCCTCTCCACTCTAGCTACTACTCTTAAGTTCTTATTAACAGCATGGCAAAAACTAGAATTTGTGGTCCTCTGCAGCCCTGATTTCCCTCCTTTTCATCCCTTTATTCTCTTTGAAATAATAGGAATGCCACTTACAGGTATTCTTATATTTATTTATTTTGGCAGTAAAGAAACTCACATGATAAATATCCATGAGGACCAATCCTTGTATTTATTCACAGAAAAAGTATGAAAGAGAAAAGATGATGATTCAGCACGCCTGCATGGGTGAAAGCCTCATTCTGAGAGCTAGAAATCACTTTCCTTGGCTCTTTGCACTATGGACTGCTTTCTTCAAACAACAAAAAAGAAAAAGTAATTGGAATTGCAGTTGAATTAATTTTAATGTTGTGTGTGCTGCATAATTGTTATTATACAATTATAATTATTATTACAGTCTTCTGTGGGGAAGACTACACTGTATTTATTATTAATTTTGGATCCTGTATAAACTGGGTTTACCATCTTTCTTTCCATGTGGGAATTTTCAAATGTTGTACAAATGTTGTACAAAATGGGAATTTGAATATAACATGAGGTAAATTTTTTTGGATAAAAAGGAAAAAAAAATCTTTACACTTCATAAGTGGTATGTACATAGAGGGTTTCAATACTTAAAATCTTTATATGTTTTTCACTGCACTTTTGCTGTAGTGCTGCAAGAAGATGCAGAATTTTTGTAGTTTTTTCTGTATCTGAACTACTTCATAATTTTGAAAGAGTATGTAACTATTGACTACACATATCACCTAGAGTGGGAAAAATAGGTTTATAAAAACAGATGTAGCACAGCCTTGCTCAAGAGCTTTCCAGCTATGTCGACCTGTGGACAACAACACAATAGTGATTCATGAGGTGAAATCTGCAAGGTTCCATGTGCAGCGGAGGTGTTGTCTCTGGAATTAGCTGCATATTCAGGTCCCTATTAATAATGTACTAGAAGAATGGAGTAAACATGATTCATGAAATCAGTTCGGCCTTTGGAAACTTGATGAATAGTTTGGTGTTGAAGTCATGTCAGGCTTCAGACTTTTAAAATCTGTTCAACAAAAGGGCCTTTTATTTCTTGAACAATTTCTCCAGTGTCATCTAGAAGGCATGGAGTGCCAAAACAACAAGTTGACCCACCCAAAGAAGCTGGCACTTTGCAGCAAAAAAGATGACTTTGCCTCCACTGACCATATGCAAAGGACAAACAACATCAGATTATCACATACCTGTTGTCAGATGAGTAGAAAAATGCCACTACAGGCACTGTGCATTGAGCTTTAGGTGACCTGGAAGCCCAGTATAAATTTTGGTAAACAAGGACAGAAGCCAGCTCATCCTAAGGGGATCTTATATTCACCCACTCAACTGCCCCATGATTTTAACACTATTGAAAATCATAGAGATAGGGAAAAGAAAGTGGAAGAGTGGTTTCTGCTTTATAATTCATGAAGCTATTTAAGCAGGGTGATAAAATAATATATCATTCAAACTGGGACCCTGCCAGGGCAACATGTATAAACTAAGTCTACTCCCAGCAAAGCAGGACATGTGATTGACTTATTGATGAGATATAAGCGATTCACAATTTAAAAAAAACCTAAATTTGAATTGTTACAGAATAAAATAAAATGAAAATTAAAAAGTACACTTTCATAAAGAAGGAAACCAAGGTTATGCCAAAAAATTAGAAACACTCAGGGAGAGTGGAAAGTTAAACAAGTCAGTTTATTTAGCACCAGCTGACACAATCAAGAAAAATCAAAAGGAAATATCAGACTTATATTTATTATACACTTATTAGCCTGGTTAAAATCCGAAACACCTGAAAACACCAAATGATGCTGACAATACAGAGGAGAAGATGCTGATAGCAAAGCAAGACATTGGATGTCACATTGACCTTATTGGATTGCAATCTGGGTCTTTCTTGAAAAGTTAGAAACACATACTGTACAGCTCAGCCATTTCCCTCCTGGGCGTTTCCTCAAATAAATTTAAAATATGCTTCCACCAAATTCTGTGCAGAAGTATTTATAGCAACTTTATTTATAAAATGCGGAAATAAGTTTATCATTAGTTGAACTGATAAACTCAGATACAACCTATAAATTGGAATGCAACTAAGCAATAAAAATGAGCTACTCAACAATGAGAAGACAGAGAAAGGGTCTGCAGAAAGAGCTATGTAATGTCTTATTTCACTTATACGACATTCTGGAAAAGATAGAAATATGGGACACTAAAGATACCAGTGGATCCAGGGCTCCTAGGGAGACTGGGATACACAGAGAGGGGTTCCTGGCAGTGAAGATCATGTGCATTGGGTCTACATTGTCTAACTGTCAGAACTCCTATGCTCTATGCAAACTATGAATTTTAATTAATAATGGTGTATCAAGAATGGCTCTTCAATGTAATGAATAAGTCTCAAAAACCTATGTTTACTACAGGAGGAAATTGAGAAAGAACTCATCTAAGCTCTCTTTACTTTCCTCTGTAAGCCTAATACTCTTCTAAAAATATATATTAATTGTTTAAATGTGTTTCTGAACTATGTATTATTGTATTATTTTAATAAGACCAAGCCAACTTACCTACAGTTCTAAAAATATGAATGATATGAATGCATAGATACCTACTTAGAAAAATAGCTGGAAGGAGAGACAGTTGTTAACCATACTTGCAAAGCTTCTTTTGGGATCCAAATAGGCTTGCATCAGTGATAAGAATGTATTCAGAATTTATGACAATAAAAAATCACAGTAAATATATTCATGATGTTTTGCCCTTTCCACTCTTTGGGAAGGCTGATTAAAATTTCTGAGAATATATGCAGGAGAAAAATAAAAAAAGAAAAAGTTGGGCAAACTCTACCTGAGGCATCAGTATGAAGTGCAAAGGCAGAACTATAGACTGGTAAAGGCCAGCAGCCTTCTAAAACACCAAGAGCGTAGGAGAGGATCAAACTTACGGAGGTCTATGTGGTAGCTGTGAAAGCACATGGCCCATCAAAAATTCTGATGGAAATAATTTGTATTATGTTGCTCAGTATGGTAGTTCCAAGCCACATGCTTTTAGCTGGCTAACTACTGAGAATTTAAAATATGGTTAGCATAACTTCAAAACAAATGCTTCATTTCATTTCATTTAATTAATTGAAATTGAAGTTAAAGTTAAAGGAACTGAATAGAGTTAATGCCTTTTTTAGTTTTTGTACAGGGTCTCACTAAGCAGCTCAGAATCCTAGTGATCTTATTATTTTCAGCTTCCCTCAGTGCTGGCATTACAGGTGTGCGCCAGCTACTGAGTCATGGCATGGGGCACCAGGAATCAAACCGTGGTCCCTGAGCTTGCCTAAGCAGGCACTTAGTCTGGTGAGCTATCTCACTGGGCCTGAGTTAATCACTTCTAGCAAAACTAAGTTTGTAGTATAGAACATGCAAGTCTACAGGCACAGAAACCAGAACAGTTAACCATAGGCAGAAGATTTTAGTCTAGAAGTGTTGTGGGTAACAGAGTTAGATAGAAATATTTGACAGTCAGACATGGCTAGGCTTTCAGTGATACACGAGGGAAGAAAAAATACCTTGCAACTGTGAGAGAGACAGATGTTCCTGCTGTGGGCCAGAGCTAAAGACCAAAGTTTAAACAAATGCTTACCTTCCTAAAGATAAGCATCCAAGATTGATCGTCACCTTGAGGAAGCCAGGAAGAGTCACTAATCCAACCCCTACTAGATAAGACCCTATTTTGTATCATGCCTACTTACTACATGACTCAGTTTCCCATTTGATCCCATATTTAATCAATTTTACCTGAGCAATCATGCTTGTAACCTTACTGGTGGAGCATAGTTTTGTCCTACCTCACGTGCAAGTCCCCATGTTTTCCACCATAGATCCACCTCACTTCATGGTTTGGCTCTACAAAAATCCTCAGCAATGGCAGACAGAATCCTGGGAAACAGCTATATTTTGTTTCTAGTTGTCCCCCCAAAGACTTATGCAGTCATTGGGGCAGTTCCTAGAGTTCATGATTAATTCATGATCCAATGCTGGGATTATGGGTGTGAGTGCTACACCCACCATGGGGCAGATAATCTGCATACAAATGTAAGGATGGGAAAGAGACTTCTAGCAGTCTCTTCCCCTCCCTTTGCTCTTTGCTGTTTTCTGCTGCCATGAACTGCTGCTCTCTTCCATGTGCCACTCTGCCTCGGAGTGAGCTGAGGATGGACTGAAACCTCCACTAACTGGGAGCTAAATAAGCATTTCCTTTCTTGTCTGGTATTTTGTCACAGCAATGAGTAAAAAGCAACTGAGACAACAAACCCCAGGAGTCCCCCTTCTCTCCTTTTCTCGGACAGAAGCTTTCTTTCCCTCAATAAATATATTGTGCTCTTAACTTCTTTGGTTCCTAAAGTTCATTTGTTAATTTTAAAGATCACGAATTGTCCCAGGTATCTTTCTTGTTGGGAGCTTTATTCCCCTATATCAAAATGACTAAGATACTTGAAGTGAAGTATTATAGCACCCCACGCTGGAAATGGCAGGGTTCAGTGGCACGTGACAAGGAAGAAGAGACTGTGAAATATGAAGACTAGGCAGAATAAACCAAGGAGGAAAGATATGGTCATGACATGTATGGCCTTGTTCTTGAAAAATATAGGCTTTGGGGGGAAAAAAATCAATTTAGGCAGAGTAAGTGAGTTCAGAGTTGCGTGTTCTTAGGTAATTGAGGTTAAAGAGCTTCTAGACAAAAGCATTCAGAATGAGTTAGAAAATCAGTGGACAGAATTTATGTAAAATAGTAAGATTTGAGGTAAATACATAGAGTTATATGGAAAGAAATTAAAAATTAATGGTACAGAGGAGGCTGTGCCTTTATTGCTATATACAGTAAAATATTTAAATAATAACAAAGAAGTACATGCAATGGAAAAGAAGAGTCCTATTTATTGGAATTTCACAATTTTAATGTAACCTTCATCTAGTACCTCTTCTCACTACATCCTTTTCCAGTAGGCCGTAGGTGTAAAAATTACTCATAAAATTTTCTCTGCATTTTGGTTTTATCAATAAGACAACCATGCTTTATAATGAACACTAAATAAAAATCAAATTATTTCAGTCTCCTTTTTTGTATCTGTTTTTCTTCATCTGATAGCTTCATTTGACTAAAGTTGGACTAAATCCTTCTCTTCCTCTATCCACTCTTCCTCAAAGAGAAACAACTCAATGCCTTTTCTCCCTACCTGAGCAGACATTGGTAACTGTTTATATTTCTTTCTTTCTTTTTTTTTTTTTTTTTTTTAGTGCCAGGTCTACAGGGTCTGACTACACAAGTCGGACTCATAGTTATTTTCCTATTTTCATCCTCCCAATCACTGGTATTATAGGTTTCGTGCCATCATGCCCAGTCTCAATCACAGGCTCAGCGAGCCCTGGGGGCGGGGCCAGCACAGCACGCTGGGGATGGAACCTGGTTTCTGCATCTGCCCAAGCAGGTGCTCTGGTCTGCGGAGCTATCTGGCCAGCCCAAATATTTCTTTCTTAAGCTCCTTGTTAGTGTGAAAATTATTTTCCATAAAGTTACCCTAGTAGAGTGGAAGATTTCAGCAATTCAATACTCAATTAGCAAAATAAATAACTGTGGAAACTAGATTTCTCAGCATTTAAAGTAAGACCTCTGGACTTAAGTCTGAGTTAGATTTCTTTTCCGTTTCCTCTTACTAGGGCCTTAGACACAGAGGGCTTAGAGCTTTTATTTTCTAATCTATATATCAGGTTGCTAACTAGTTTAATTCATAGGTTGCTTATGACAATTAAAACAGAAAATATTTAAAGTTCTTACTGCATTCCTGTTCCACTATGAATATTCAACGCTTTTAACAACATTTATTCAAAATATTTAATTTATTTGGGTGGTATTTTGTAAAAGGTAAAATGTACTCCCAAGAAAGGGTGAAGATTTGACATATTGTTATTGAGGTTGCATGGCAAAGAATCAGTGTCTTTATAACAATTGAGTTATGGTAGGGTCTGCAGTATTCGATGTTTAAGTTTCTTTGACTTTTGAGACTTTATAGGATCCATTTATGCCAGAAACACACAGATGTAAGATCCTGAAGGAAAACGGGGCGGTAAGAAATCCAAGAGCAACCTCATAGTACTACTTTCATACAGTGAGCTCTAAATGGAGATAGGCATAACCACAACTCTCTATCACTTGCCAGTGACATGACTTGGGCAAGTTGTGTGACTTCTCCACTTTGTAGCTACAAGATGACAAGAATGACCATTACTGCGTGCTAACATTTCTGTGGTTGTTAAATATGGGAAAACACTCATGAACTCTTAAGCATAGTATCGAGTAAATAATTAGTGCTCAATACTTATTATGTGCCTGCTATTACCAGCAGTGCATTGCTTCTTACTGTGGCGACTAAAGACAGGACAGGGTTGGGGTGAATCAGGGCATTCGTGGGGAATTCCAAAAATTTACAGACACTATTAAAAAGGTGATTTCTATAAATTTAAAGGCAGACTTGAAACATATGTGAATAGAAAATAGTTGCTGATCGTGAATGTCTTAGTTATTCTTTTCTCATTGCAGGGCAAATACCCGACACCCAAATTGAAGGATGGAGAGGTTAATTTTTCTCACAGTTACTGGAGGTTTCAGTCCATACTCAGCTGGCTCCGAGGCAGAGAGCAACGTTTCCTGGTGGTGACAAAGAGCAAGAGAGCAAATGCAAGAGAGCAACAGCTCAAGCAGCCGGCTCCTCTTCCCTCCTTACACTGTAATGCAAATTACGTGCCCCAGGGCAGGTGCAGCACCCACACCCACAGTCGTCGATCACAAGACCGCATGAGGCTTTGGGGGACACCTATACAGGAACCACAACCATGAACAAACACGTATCTTAAGAAACAGTGAAATGCTGAATCTGAAACTTTCAATTGTACTTTAAAATATGAAATTTCTCTAAATGTCTGTGTTATTATGTGTGTATGTGTATGTGTGTGGGTGTCTGTGTTTGAAAGAGGAGAAAGTATAAAGGGGGACATTCTTATGGAGCTCCTGAGATTTTCTCTTTGATAGCTTAATCTTTCCTACAAGAATTTCAAGCCAAAATATTTCAAGACAGAAGAAGAAAATCCTTCTAAACTAAAAATGCAAAAGTAAAATAGTAAAAGGCTAGATCTGAAGTCATAAAACCATTATAATTAGAAGTGGAAATGCTTTTATATCATCTTCATCATTAATAAGAAAAAAATCAGGCACCTAATCAATGTTGAAATCAGAACATTTTGATTAATTTAAATGTGTGCTCCTGACTTGTTTCCACAAATGGGGAGAAGAAAAGTGTGGCACCAGTATGATGCATTGCCATGCGTTACAGCAATTTGTTTCATGGCATCGAGTAAATGACTTCCACCGACATAAAACAAGTTAGTACACTATTAGGTGCAATAAATCATCATATTTGGTAGTTGGTGCCGATGAGAAACATTAATGCAGCTTGAATTTGTTTCAGGTGTTTGGAACTCATTGCATTCATTCACCAGGACACATTAAAAAGATAAAGAAATATATTCCAAGCAGGAAAACGTTTTAACCATCTGCTTTCCTCACACAATACAAGAGAGCACTAAATGGGTGCTAAAGTAAGGGTGCAGTTAAGTTCCTGCAGCTGGCTGACCTGCAGTGGAGAGCCCAGGGTGGCTGGGCCCATCGTTTGCAGCCCTCTGCATCCTGAATAATATGTCTACACAGCACGCTGTATTACGTAAGTTAAATCTCAACCCTGATAGAAGAGTAAAAGCCTCTAAGTTTAGACAGAGGACTTCATTTGAAGAGTAAAAAAGGAACAACTATACTAAACACAATTTCTTTTAGAAGCCCTGCAGCTTCACTGGCAGTGAAGGAGACTAAGTGGGGGACCTTTGGAAGGGAACAGAACAAAAACTCCCTAATCTGAACACTGTATTTGGTAATGGTATGATTCTGAAAGCAATAACCAAATTTTATTCAACTTTCACTATCATTTCCACTTTAGCTCCCTCTGACCTGTTGCATTGTCTCTGGGACTGATGTGGCTTTAACATCTAGAATAGACTCCCTCTGCAGGAGGATTTACCTATTATTAACTATGACTTGCATGTTTATGGCAGGAGCACCTCAGGTTTTGTCCATTTCAATAATTATATCAGGAAGTGAAAGATGTAGATATATTTTATCACAGCTTATATCTCTATCTATCTATCTATCTATCTATCTATCTATCTATCTATCTATCATTTATCTATCTATTTTTTTCTTTTTTTGGTAGTACCAAGGATCAAAGTCAGGACCTTGTGCTTATTCCACTGAGCTATCTTTCCAGCCCTCTATCACAGGTAATATTAACCTTAATCACTTAATCAAAGTAATATCTTACAGGTTTTCCACTGTAAAGGGGAGTTCATGTAAGAAATGCTGTGGAAGAAATGCGTGTGGCTTCTTTCTCCGTGACGGCTGTGGCACTGGTGTTCTTACTATGATTTACTTTGGAGACCGTCTTTGTGTTTTTTTTATAATGTATTTAGTACAGGATCTGCAGGATCTCACTACATAGATCAGACTTATAGTGATCCTTCTGTTTTCATCCCCCAAACTATGGCATTACAAGCATGTGCCACCACGCCCAGTCTCAATTGTCCTTGCAGTGTGCCCTGTGGGTGGGGCTGGCAGGACACTCCAGGGATGAACCCTGGACCCCGCACCTGCCTAAGCAGGCATTTTAATCTGCTGAGCTATCTGGCCAGCCCTGGAGGCTGTCTTTGGGTGACATCTCCATAGCACTTGATAGAGCCAAATGCTGTGATAAAAAACAAAGCTTTCTTCAATCATCCTTGTCAAGATAGTTTCCTTATTTTCCTCTTTAATTTATCCTACTGGCAAGAGGATTCTCCAAAGGAACATAGCAAGTTATGAAAACTGGAGGACATGCAAGAAAAAATTGCTATGTCTGAGTGTTAACAAACTAAATTAGTAAGTAAAAATCCTAGCTTTCTAGGTAAGGCAGAATGGGTGAAAGAGGCAAGCTTCCCAAGGATGCAGCATAACTGATATCCATCTTCTCATGGTTTTAAGAATGAAAACCTGCTCTACTCTCCCAAGTAAAATGTCAAGGAGCACTGACCCAAAAACTGGATTAGCGTTTCCAGTTGAAAGTGAGGTAATTTTGCTCAGTATCTTCCTGTGGTGACTGGCACTATGTTCTTTAACTGGGTCCTCTTCTGACCACCTGCATCACTGTGACACAGAAATGAGAGGAGATAGGTGTTTACCCTGAAAATCGCATTTGTGTCAATGGAGGAAAGAACAACCAAAAAGACCACTGTTGCTTTTAAAAACAAATTATCTCACAAAGAAAGAAGGCATAAAATAATACAAAATATTATCACTCGTTGTGTAGTGTACTTAAGGTCAAAAATTAATTTCTCCTTTGTGTGTGTGTACATGTGTGCACTAAACAATTCTATGTTATATAATTTTCACTTTCATGTTTAAATCTACTCAAAACGACAAATGACAATACTACTTATTAACTGTAGAGGACAATGAAAGTAGTAGATTTATCTCTGTCCATGGGTTAATAAAGATTTCAAACTATAATTTTATAAACTGTCATTACTTGTTTGTCTCTCCATCTAAGAATGGGATTGCAGCTCATTTTGGACATTTTCACTACCATTAGCTCTATTCATTGTACTCAAACAAAGTTCTTCCAAGGGGCCCTTGGAGGCAGAAGACTGAGGCATTCTCGGATAGGAAACAAAAGCTCCTTCACCAGAGCACCTTTCTGGTTTTAGAGAAGCCACAGAGTGGAAAACTTTCTTTTAGGTGAGAAAAGTTTCCTCTGTAGGTGTCTGTCAGGATTGTTTTCCTGAGAGACTATGTACATACTGAATTAAAAAATAACGAGGAAAAAAATCAAAGAAATATTTATTTGATGCTAATGAGGTACTGTTGCTTATATATTTCAGTAGATGCTACCTCTTAAATACCTGTCTCTTAGGTATTATATTAACTCATCTTTACAAAAGCACCAAGCTTTATTAATTTCTTCATTATAGAGCTGCAAAAGCTAGGGATGAATGAGATAAAGTAACTCGCTCAAATTTATACACTAAGGAAACTGCTGAGCAAGTTTTCAGCTGACCCTTTGCCACTAAATATTATGCACTTCTATGCTATATTGAAATGAAAATGATCAATCTGTGTAATATATTGTCTGAAAAAATGTAGTGATCTTTCTCACTAAGCTATGTAATCCAGCTCTATAAAAATTCCTTTACCCATTGATCAGGCAAAGGAAAAATATTTTACTTCTTCAAGGATCTGTATTTCTTTCCATTGGTATGACATAGGTTTTACTTTTTATTCTTACATTCCTTCACATTAATACTAGTCTTTATTTTTAATTATCTTTTATATTTTTGATCAGATTTTTCAGTTATCATTTTTGAGATTTTAAAACCCGTCCTGATAAACATGTCATAAGCTATGTCATGCCTTTATCCATTCATCTGTTGATGGACTTACAGTAGAACTCAATCACAAAGAAAGACAAATCTGAGTCCCTCATAGGGAAATGCATAATCAGAAAATATTCAATACAAAATGTTAAGCAGACACAAATATTAGTTGTATTCAAAATTTAAAACATTATATGATGTATGTAATAGGAGAGACCCAAAATACAAATAATTTAAAGAGCAAAATAAATGAGACATGTTAGTAAGTAAGGAGGTGAACCTTGGTCTGGGGAAGGACCCTGGGGGAAGAAAGAAGAAATGATGGATGTGGAAGAGAGAGAACAGAGAGTAGCCAAGAAACAATTAGTCTCAAATGCAGCTCCTATTGTGAAACCACTCTCCAGAATTAAGTTTGTTTCATTTAAAAAGTACACAGAGGGCTGTGGAGATAGCTCAGAGGCTTAAGGGCCTGCCCAGCAGGCACAAGGTCCTGAGTTTGAATCCTGGTACTCCCTACCCAAAAAGGATAAGGATGTATTTCATGTACTCTGTATCACCTGGGAAGCAAATATGAAACAAGGGAAGTATTCTGTATGCTTTTTTGCCTTTTTATTTTTCTTTTCAAAAATTTCTTTTTTTAAAAAATAATTCTTTTGTCCTGGGGCCATGGTGTGCTGAGATGGTGATTGAGACTGGGCGTGGTGGCATGCGCTTATAATCCCAGCTCTTGGGAGGCTGAAAACAGGAGGAACACCATGAGTCCAATCTGTGTAGTGAGACCCTGTATGTAGACCCTGTACTAAATATATAATAAATAAATAAATAAATAAATAAATAAAATTTTTCCTGATATATTTACCCTTTTTTGTTGTGTGTGATGTGTCATTATAGATTAAACAAATTAAATTTTATTAATATCATTGGCTTACTTTATATTGTAAAAATTCAACTCATCAGCTATAAATTCAAGAATGTCATGACCTGAATTTTAAATATGGAAATACATTTATCCCATTATAAGTGGAAAAGTTCTAACATGGTACAGTATCCAG
The DNA here is from genome assembly GCA_004027165.1 of Ctenomys sociabilis. Taxonomy (NCBI): domain Eukaryota; kingdom Metazoa; phylum Chordata; class Mammalia; order Rodentia; family Ctenomyidae; genus Ctenomys; species Ctenomys sociabilis. Next base: position 78,068 of record PVKA01004794.1, on the reverse strand, counting down.
GTAGTTCTTAACAATATTTAAAGAGCCCACAATGCAATTGTATTAATTTCTCATTGCTGTTATAACAGCTTACAGTAGGTGCACTGACATTAAATCCCTCAAATTCATTATCGTTTTTTTAATTTATTTTTTATTTTATTGAAGTACAAATATCAATCAGACAGTTTCAAGACACCTTAACAAGACAGATTCAATAAATTAATACATTGCAAACTGTTTTCATAATGTTTTGGTATCATACAAGGTACATACATGATATTATATTTACAGATATTATTTTAGCAGATGTCTCTTATCAGTAAGAGTGTAGCTGCTTACTTATCTTATTTTTTATACATGAATTATATCAAAAATTCAATAATTATTTTCCTAGTGGATGACTGTAGTACTAGAAGCTGACATAATATCCTGTCCAACCACCATTAGTGCAGATTTTGCCTCTCATAGGATTATGTAGAAGCACAGCGTTATCTATCCCAGCTGTACTGTGTATACACACACATCATGATTTTTCTTTCTATACCCCTTTCTCTGTCTACACCTGTCAAAGGTGGGCACTCCATTGTCATTCAACTAACTTAGGTGCTTGAACTCGACCCCACAATCTAACACAGTCCAGTATTCTACAGCCATAGTGAGTTATTCAAAGAAATTGTCAACCATATCCATTTGCAGCTCAGCTTAATATTATGGCCTCACGATGTATACTTCATTTTTATACTTTTCTGCTGGATGGTTAAGACCTAGATAGATCAAGACTTATATACCAACACATGAACTTTATATTTCTTATGTGGTCAGTGAAGTCCTCTCAGGGTTTATCTTGTAGTCCTGTACATTATTCTGTAGATCCTTTGTCTGTGTCATCCATGTGGCAGTCAGACAGAGGACTACTGTCTAGAATATATAAAAAACTAAGATATAACAGGGCCCTCAAATTTAAAGACCCAGTTCAGAAATGGGCATCTGAGATGAATACACACTTCTCAGAGGACGAAATTAAATAAGCAAATAAATATATGAAAAAATGTTCCACATCGCTAGCCATTCATGAAATGCAGATAAAAACAACACTCAGATACCATCTCACTCCAGAAAGAATGGCTATCATAAGGAAATCAACCAACGACAAATGTTGGAGAGGTTGTGGGGAAAAGGGAATACTTATCCACTGCTGGTGGGAATGTAGACTGGTACAACCATGTGGAGGTCAGTGTGGAGACTCCTCAAAAGAGTAGGACTAGAAATCCCATTCAAGCCGGCTATCCCCCTACTGGGAATTTTCCCAAAGGATCTGGATACATTGTATCATAGAGATATATGAGTACCTATGTTTATAGTAGCACAATGTGTGATAGCAAAATCTTGGAAACAACCAAGATGTCCACCACATGGGGAATGGTTGAAAAAGATGTGATATTTCTATATAATGGAGTATTACTCAGCTATTAAGAATGATAAGTTTGAAGCATTTATACTGAAGTGGATGCCACTTAAACATATACTCATAAGTGAAATAAACCAGACACACATTTGTAAATATCATATAGTCTCCCTAGTATAACAAGTGAAAAGCAGAAATACAAAAGGAAACTTACAACAACTAAAATCAATTGGGTCAGATAAGGCAAAGTGAATGCCATACGCTGCAGGATACTAATCAGCTTTTCTTCTGGATGGTTAACAACCTAAGTTCACAAGTCAGAGTTGGAGAAATAGAAGAGCCACAAGGCCAGCCAACATTTTGGCCCTAGCCTTTCAAGGTCAGCGAAGACTCAGGACATAGGAGAACCTGTACTGCAACATCATGAAACTCAGTTGAACTCCAAATTTTCTGAGCAAGGAGATTATGGAGCCACAGAGGAAAGAGATTGAAGTTCTATAGTGTGCCTGGGGAGAGTCACATGAAGAGAAAACTTTCTCTCAAGCTCTCACAGAGAGCAAACTGGTCAAGCATTGGCCGTGACTCATCCACATGGATGACTCAAATTCATTATCTTACAGTCTTAGGCTGTACTTAGACTGTAAGATAATAGTCAAGAATTGAATCACTGGCTAACAGCCAGATGCCTAAGGGTCATGCCCATCCAAGACTGTGTGGCAGAGCTGGTAAGCTTGCCTTTCCCAGCATCTAGTGTCTGCCAAATTCTTTAAGTCATGGATCTGCCTGTATCTATCCAAATTCCCTCTCTGGTAATTTTGTCATATATCACCTTCTTTCTCATACATCGAACATACCTGCCTGACTTTTACAAAGATCCAGTTCTTACTCAGGTTTATTTAAGAAAATATTTGCTTTTGAAGATCCACAACCACATTGCAAATTCCTTTTCCCATGTCAGCCAACATATTCACATTTCCTAGTAAATGGAATGCAAATATCCTTGTAAGTGGGCCACATTAACAGCCATCACTGTAGCCCTTTAAAGGAACCTATGTGAAAAATAAAACCTGGGTTTATCCATAAAGAGTTGTCAACATGGATCCTCTTTTGTGAGATCTTCATTCAGACCTTTGTATTAATTCACAATATATTAAACTGTCTTAATTTTTGAATTTGTTTAAGTAGACTTATCTGTGCTTCTTTATAATATAACTGCAATTATTCTGTCCCAGTATCTATTTTCCTTTGTAAATGCTAATTTACAGTTTCTTGAAATGACATGAGGAGTGAAATCTATTTCAAAACACTGCTAATGCAGCTTTCTTTGTGACTGTTTTGATCAACAGAATATGGAAAAGGAGTATTGCACAAATTTCAAACACGGGTATCTCAGTTACTCTTCTCTCATTGCTGGGACAAATACCTGACACCCAAAATGAAGGAAGTAAAGGTTTATTTAGCTCATAGTTAAGGGAGGTTTCAGTCCGTATTCAGCTGGCTCCAAGGCAGAGCAGCACATGGCGGAAAGCAAACTTTTCCTGGCAAAGAGCAAGAGCACAAATGGAGGAGGAGCAGCAGCCCACGTGGCCACCTTACATTCTAACACAAATCACCTGCCCGGGGCAGGTGCAGCATGCATACCCACGTCATCACCAGAAACTCCAGAGGCTGCCCCAGGACTGCGCGAGGCTTTGGGGGGACACTGTACACAAACCATAACAAGGGGCTTCTACATTTCCACAGTTCCCTTGATACTCTCATAGCCATCTCATAATCTAAGCAAGCTGACAGAGGAGGAAACACTTCTTGCAGTGATGAGTTGCATCTATTCTATCACCATCTTTAAAATAACCACACCCTGGGAGCTGGCAATATGTGCTTGATTTATATCAGGTAGAACTAAATAAGCTTACAAACCCATCAAAGACTTCCAAGCAGCAGCAACTGCTTAATGCAAAAACTATCAATTTGGGGGTGGTTTGTTATACAACTAATGCTAACTGATACCCTACACAATAATAATGTATTCCTTAGTATTGTAAGGAGATGATGGCTATATCTGAGAATTAGTTTCGTGAACAGCTGTTAAAAATTCTCAAAATATCTTTTAAGGCTCTACATTATTTATTTGTGATATCTATGTGACTTTGTATTTTTGAATCAGGTTATCTAATAGGCACAAGAATATTCAGGGTTTTTTTTTTTTCTCTTTGTTTTGTCATTTATTTGTTCAGGGTCTCCCTACCCAGCTCCAACTCACAGTGATCCTCCTATGTGAGCCTTCCCAGCACTGGGATTACAGGCATGCACTGCAATGCCAGGTTTCAGTGGCAGGCAGGGCGTGCCTGGGGTTCTGGGGCCAGCACGCATGAGGTACCACTGGGGATGGAAGCAGGATCCTTACACTCGCTAGGCAGACACTTAAACCATAGAGCTCTCTCCTCAGCGTGAGAATATTCAGGTTGAAGGTTAATTTTAAGTTATTTAACAAGGCATTTTAGAAAGCACAGTGTTGGGTAGCTCTTTGAAAATTATGAAATATCAACAGATAAAATTATGTTATGAGTTTCTCATTGATTTTTAATTATAGTAATGTTCAAGTTAATTGTTTTAACAAAAGCTCTGGAAAACAGTGAAAGTTTTAGGGATTAAAGTTCCTCTGTAATGAGCTTGTCTACTTAAGGAAAACAACAGTAAACATCTTCCAAATTTTTCTGGGTGTGGTTGCTCTTGCCTATAATTCTACTTACTTAAAAGCCTGGAGCAGAAGGACTCCTAGCTAGAGGTCAGCTTGTTCAATTTAGCGATACCATGTCCCTCAAAATAAAAAGAACTAGAGGTGCAGCAACATTCAGTGGTAGAACCCTCAGATTTTAATCTCCGAAAGTCTAAATAAAATAAGTAAATAAATAAATGTCTTTTAGATCCTTTTTCTATGAAAAATAATTTTCTGTAACAAACTTTCCTTAAATATATACTCTTAAATAAGATAATCCCTGGCTGTTTGTTGAAAGAATTTATAAAAACATACATGTACATATCCATATGCATGCATATTTTTATGCACATATATCTGTAAATAGATATGAATATAATGTAAAATCTAGAAATTAAAAAAAATTCAATATAACCTCAATAGTTCTGTAATTTTTTAAAAAATAAAGTGCCTAGAGCTGACCAGATAGCTCCGCGGATTAACGTGCCTGCTTAGACAGAAGCAGCAGCCTACTCTGATTCCTCACCGCCAGGGATCACTGAGAAGGCTGTTGAGAATGGGCATGGTGGTGTGCGCCTGAAATCCCCATGCTCGGCAAGCTGAAAACAGGAGGGTCATTATGAGCCTGATATGTGCAGTGGGACCCTGTAGAGACTGCAGACCATGTACTAAATGCAAAATAAATAAATACATAAAAATAAAGTGCTTACAGCTGAAAAGCTTCTTTCCATAGAAACACTAAAATGTAGTCCATTATTTGTTATGGAGATAAATTGTTAATTGTAAACAATTTCCCTTATTTGAAAGTGTTTTCATCTTTGAATTACAATGTCATATAATGTGGAATAACTTTCACATCAACAATACTCCAATAGTCTCTGTAAGCATCAGTATCAGAGATGTATTTAGATTTTTGAGTATTATTTATGCAAATAAACATTGTCTCCTTATTTTATAATGACTACAAGAAAATGTGGAAGTATAAGAATTACTATGCCACAGAACTAGTCATTTAATTTCAAACTTAGTTAAGCTATAACTGTGTTCACATGCATATTAACATATAAAATATAATTGAGGGGAAGGCAAGTTAATTCTTCATTGATTTATCTTTCTTTCCCTGTAACCCTTTGTTCTGAACTTTCATGGAATTATTTAGGAATAGAATAATATTCATAACTCTTACAGGTCTGAAATTCTGAATTCTACACTATAATTCTAAAAACTATGTGTCTACTATGAACAAGAACCGTTAAGGAATAACCTATGTTTCATCCATTTAGGGGAATACTTATTATGAAAAAATACCTTATACATTTAAAAATAAATATATCAAGTCTCACATTTGCTGGGAAAATAATGCTTTCATGTGTCTGTTTATTTTCATAATTATTCTTATGTATACTAGGAAATAAACTATAGTCTTTCTTTCTTTCTTTCTTTCTTTCTTTCTTTCTTTCTTTCTTTCTTTCTTTCTTTCTTTCTTTCTTTCTTTCTTTCTTTCTTTCTTTCTTTCTTCTTTCATTTTTGTGGTGTCAGGGATTGAACTTGGGAGCTTGAGTTTGCCAGGCAGGTACTCATGCTGCTGAGCTATCTACTCATCCCGGCTATAGTATTTTAAATGGTACTCTCTTCACATTTCAGTCAGAACATCCTAATGCTTCATTTTCTTATTCATGCATTTAAGCAACTACATTTCATCCAGATGAGAATACATTTTAGAATAATTCAAATCTATGGCTTTTATACATTTGTAAACTATCCATCAATTGTCTCTCATTAAGAACTATGCAGATATATTTTAAGAAAAAGATAGTATTAACAAAACATTAAATTTTTTTTTGTATTTCTGTAATGCCTTTGATGACATCCAATTACCAAGTAACCATAGTGGAATTGTATAACTTTATGATCGTTGTCATTACATAAAAATAAAATAAAACAAAACAGAAACAAAATGAACAAAGCATGGGGTTTGCTTCCTAATGGAAAGCCTGAGATAATTTATTAATTCCTTTGAAACTCAACTGTACTCTGTTTTAAGCAGGGACCATAGTAGGTTTGACAACCTCTAATAATTATAACTGAACTGGTTGCTTTAAATTGACAACAAAAGTACAAATATCCTCCTCGCTAATAAAGTACTCAGTCTTATTTTCTACATTTTATTATCACCTTTAGCTAATTGAGTTATTTCATGTATGAAATTATAGTTGATAATATACAATTTGATCACACTTTTTTCAGACTCTGCTTGATGCTTTAAAAATATAAAGAATAAAACCTTCAAATCTTTGCAAAGTAGTAAATTAATACACTTATTGGAAAGGTTAAATGTCATTCAGCTATAGAAGTCAATGCAAGATTTAGAATTAAAACATAGTTCACTGTAATTTCAAAGCTTTAGTCATTTTCATTTGCCCATCATTACTGATAAATCCCAAGAGAGGTCACAATACCCCACCCCAAATATAATTCTCATCGATCTTGAGCAGAGAAACTGAAACTGTAAACCTCCATAGGCATAGAGATAGCTCTGAACCTGAACTTTGTTCTTTTCTTCTATGAGTTCATGGTTTTCCATTTTTATTGGTACATCTAAGTTAAATAGAGAAAGCATCTTTCATTTTGGCGTATTTGTATGGGTTGTTAACATGCTTTTATCATTTGCCTTCAACTACTTTCCTTAGCTCTCTGTCTCCTTCCCTCAAGTTCCTTTGTCTCCTCTGATGGTCTCCCTTCTACCTTGATGCCATTTATGAGAGAAAACATGCAAAATTTATCACAGTCTGAATTATTTAATTTATGATGATGGCCTCCAGTTCAATTTATTTTTCTGCAAATGATATATTACTCTTTTTATGAGAAACTATTATTTCTTTATGTACCTATACCGCATTTTCTTTATTCATTCATCAGCTGATTGACACAAAAGTAAATTGCATAGCATGACAAACTTAAGTAAATACATCTATACTTTGCTAACTTTAGTTTCTTCAGGTATATACTCAGGAGTGCTAAAACTGGATCAAAAGGTAACAATATTTTTAGGGTTTTGAGAAAAAAAAACTAATTTCCAAAGTGGTTGTACTGATTTACATTCCCATTACCCTTGTAGAAATGTCCTTCTCTTCATGCTTATTTATTGGGATTGAGCTACATCCCTAGCATTGTTTAAATTTTATATTTACAGACAGGTTCTCACTAACTCATAAAATTGGCTGGGCCAGCTTAGATTTGCAATCCTTCTCCCTCAGCCTTACAGAATGCTGGAATTACATATCTGGCTGGTTTATGTGTTCTTAATGAAAGTCATTCTGACTGGGTGAGATGAAATCACAATGGCCCTTTTATTCACGTTTTGTGATTGGCTAAAGATTTTGAGTGTTTTCATCATGTGTATGTCCTCTTTAGTAGAGTGCTTTCTCAGTTCAATTGTCCAAATATTGATTGGGACATTATCTTGGTGTCAAAGTATTTGAGTTTGCTACGTAGCTTAGACCTTCGTGGGGTGAAAAGTTGGGAAAGCCATTTTCCCATTCTGTAGGCTCTCTTCTCACTGTGGTTCCCTTGCTGTGCAGAATTTTTTGAATTAGAAATGGTCCCATTTGTTGATTCTTATAATTTTCTGAACATCTGTGGTCCAACTGAGGAAATCATCGCCTGTGACTCCATGTTGAAGTTTTTCACCTCTTTTATGTTTCAGATATTATAGTTAAATCTTTGATCCATTTGGGTTAACATATTTTTTTTTTTGATTACAAGGGATTGAACTCAGGATCCTGTGCTTGCCAGGCAAGAGCTTATTCTACTGAGCTATCTCCCCGGCCCTGGGTTAACTTTTATGTAGGAGAGATGATAAAGTTTAGCTTTATTATTATTTACTTATTTATTTATTTTTAAAAATTCCTTTATTTATTACAGTGTCTCGCTACACATCACGGATTCTTTGTTTGCAGGGGTAGGGGGTGAGCTCAGCTGGCCCTGCGGGGAGGGGCTGGCATGGCATGTGGTGCTGGGGCTTGAACCGCAGTCCCTGAGAGGCGCTCTAGACCGCTGAGCTATCTTGCAAGCCCGATAAAGTTTAGCTTTAATCTTCAACGCATGAATATCCAGTTTCCCAGTGTAGCTTGTTAAAGTTTTCTCCTTTTTCATGTATATCTCTGACACATTCATCAACAATCAGGTTGATGTGGTTATTCTGTATTGTTTCTGTATTCTCTATTCTATTACTGATTGGTGTGTCTTTTTAATGTCAGTGCCACGCATTTTTCATTACTATGATTTCTAGTATATTAAAAAATCAGGTGATATGGCATGATATTTGCATTTCTCTTCAGGATTGCTTTAGGTGTTTTGAGTCTTCTTTGGGTATCTTGGGCCTTCTTTTAGGATCAGTTTTCTAATTCCTTGAAGAATATCACTGGCATTTTGAAGGAGACTACATTCAATATCTAATAGGTTTGGTTAATATGGCCATTTTAACCATATTATTCCTGGCTATCTATTGACATGGGTATCTCCTCTTTAATTTGACATTTTCATCAATTGTTTCTTCAGAGTTCTATATTTATAAATATAAGCTAAACCTCTTTGGTTAGGTTTATTCCTAGGAATTCAATTTTTTTAGTTACTACCAATGCAAATGTACTCAATTTTATTATCTGCACTTAGCTATTTATTTTATTTTTTCTAATTTTTGTACTTTTTTAGGGAAGGGTCTACAGGGTATTCAGGGTCTTACTCCTAGATTGGACTCTTTAGTGATTCACATGTTTACAGCCTCCCAAGAGCTGGAATTACAGGCACTAACCACAATGCCCAGTCTCAGTTGCTGTCTCAGCACTCGCTGTAGACCCAGGGATTGAACCCCTGGCTCTGGATTCTACTTGCAGGCACTTTAATCTACTGAGCTATTTGACCCTCTGTTTTCAAGCTTTTTTTTTTTTTTTTTTTTTTTTTTTGGTGGTACCAGGGATCAGACTCAGGACCTTCCAAGTGCCTGGCAAGCACTTATTCCACTGTGCTATCTCCTCAGACAGCACTTAAATATTGATATATGGAAAAATATTTACAGAAGTAAATACAAGATTTAGAATTAAAACTTAGTTCACTGTGGTTTCCAGGCTTTAATTAATTACATTTACCTGCCATTACCAATAAATCCTGAGAGAGCTCACCATACCCGTACCCCAAATATAATTCTCTATTTCAAGCAGGCTATTCAGAGAAACTAAAATTTCATACCTTCATAGACACAGAAATAGCTCTATGATATTGATTTCATGTCATTCCATCTGGATAAATTTGTTTATTCGATTAAAAAGACTATGTGGAACCTTTAGGGTCTTTCACACATAGAGGATCATATAGTTTGAAAATACAGATGTTTTTACTTCTGTCCATATTTGTGTCTTCTCTGTTCTTTTTCTCTTGCCTAATTACCCTAGTTAAAATGTTAGTAATCAACATAAGTAATGACAGTGGACACTATTCTCTCATTCCTGATTTTAAAAAATTCTTTCAATATTGGCCCCATTGACTATGGTGGTAACTTTAGGTTTGCTATGCCTAGCCTTTACTATATTGAAGTGAGATTGTTGTACAATTTATTTATTCAGGGCATTTTTATGGAGAAATGTCAAATTCTATCAAAAGCTTTTCTTCATCTGTTGAGATGATCACATGACTTTTATTCTAGTTATGTCATATATTACATGTATTGATTTATGTATGTTGAAACATCCTTGCGTCCTTGAAATGAAATCAACTGGATCACATTGTATAATCTCTTTGGTATCTTCTTGAATTTGGCCTGAAAGTTTTTTATTGATAATTTTTGTATTTATGTTAAGCAAAACTGGTTCTTTTTATGTCCTTATCCACTTTTGCTATTAGGTTGATACTGGTTTTGTAGAATTAATTTGAAAATATTTGTACCCTTGCTATTTCATATAGTAATTTGAGAGACATTAATAATAGTTTTACAAATATCTGGTAAAATTCTTCAGAAAATCCTTGCAGGTCTATTTTCATTTTTTCTTTCTTTTTCTACTTTTTTGGTCCTAGTACTCCTCTACTATGTGTACACGCCATATTTTTTATCAATTTATTTCCTGGTGGACCTGTAAATTGCTTCAATATTTAGCTATTATGAGTAGTATTGTTAGAGATATGGATATTTAACAATCAATTTCTAAAAAAAATCCATAGTTTCATCCTCTTTGTTATATGCAAAATCATTTATTAAAGGATTAGAGACTTCTGGAAGAATCATGTTGCCTTGTTTTCATTTGTTTCTTGTTTTTCTATATTCAGATTTTTGATTCTGTTGGGTTGTATATAGCTTGCACTATGATATGTGGTCCTTTTAATCAAGCTGCTTTGTTTCGATGATGTGTCCAGCACTATGAGTGTATCCTGCTCTCAGATCCTCTACACAATGTATTCCAAGTGCTAGGTTTAGTTCCAGGATCACATTGTTCTGCTTTCATCTGGTGGTGACTCTGTCATTTTGCTGTCCTGTGCTTTCCGACGACCTCTGTACCTTATAACTACGTCAAGGCCTGTTGATTTGGCTCAACCTCCTGGAACAACCTGTAAATGCTGAGTGCTTCCAGTCTGCTCCACTTTAGTAAAAAGCAAAGTCAATCTGTACTGGTAAATAGCAAGTGTTAGTGAGAGTTTCATTAAATGATTTTCCCCTGTCTGCCCAGGAAGGATCTTTCTCCCAGGAAGTAGAGATTGGAATTTTGGCATTGGGCCAGAAAGATACCCACAGAGGAGATGACCTCAGGTGATGTTCTGATTATATGGGCGACTTTCTACATAATAGAGCAGGTTTGCTCAGCTGGCATCACTTTTCTCAACCTCCCATAATCTGTTCCCACTAGACCTCCAGCAGCTTCCAGTCTCTATCTTTCATTTTCTTCTTTTCAGGTACCAGAAATAGAACTCAGGACCTTGTGGTTGCCAGCCAGGGGCCTGCACATCTGAGCCATAACTCTTTTTGTCACAGTGCTCTTTAAGCCTTAACTCTCTTGCTCTTTTTCAGTCTCATTCCAGCTGTATTTGTAACTTCCATCCTTAGGCACACTATAAAGTTTAATTGTCACTCTCTTCTGTTTATATATTATCAACTTATAGATGTGAATTTCTGTTAACATAGTATCAATTGCATAGACTAAAATGATCTAAAACTCCAGAGGGATAAAAGAAAGCAAAAAAAAAAAAAGAAAAACCCTTTCCTATGATTCATTCCTTCAGAGCTCTGGCAAATGCAGCTCCATTTTTAAAGTTGAAGACACAAGCAGTGGTTAGAAATTATCCTTGCCTCTGAGAAACTATCAACCTAGTTGTGGAAGCAGAACATAAACATACAGGAAGATTGATGTAAGAGAACATTTCAGGATTGTTATATGGGAGAGGAAGGAGGTTAAATCCCCATTTGAACAGAGAACACAGGAAGTCAACAATAAAAGCTGCCACACTTTGCACTGGATTGCATGATTGCTTCCAGCCAAGGGTCAAAAATACAAAAGATGGAAAAATACATTACATACTTAAAATCAATTAGTATTCTAGCCAATCAGCCAATGTGTCAACTACAAACTTAGACATTCAGTGAACGACTTTTACCTTTCGGCCATATTCAGCTGGTCCGGCAGTTCTGTGTCCAACTTTGGGGGCCTCAAACACACTTCTCAGCTCATCAAGAGCAATAGAAATGCGCTTGATCCTGCGGTGTCCACCAGTCAGGGAATCTTCCTTTGACACTTCAGGTGGTCTGCATTCTCTGAAATGGTCATTCTTGTCCTCAGGATTTGTGTTTTCAGGCTCTGCATTTGACATCTGCTTTTTACTACAGGGTAGACTTGGAGCGTCGGGGATCTCAGGTGCTGAGTATACTTGTTCTTCAGGCTCAAGCGGTTTGTTTTCCAAAAGCCTGCAGTGACTGACCCTGGGACAACAGCATTCACTTCCTGGGTGGTCGCTGGATTCCCATTTCTGCCTCAGCAGGTTGAGGGAGCCTTTCTGTATAGGGAACTGGGACGGTTCCAGGTGGTCCTGTAAAGCCAAGAGCACTTTTGTCAAAGACATGCTCAGTGTCTGAGTCATTTTCAAAACACTCTGTACAGAAGCATCAGCTCTTGCAATTAAGTATTATTATATAATTATAATTACATATAATTTTTAGCTCTTCATTCCACAATGTTATGTCAGTTAAACTTGAATTAGATTATAGAGAGAACTGGTTCACATAGAACTGGTTACATGGCCATTTACATATAAATAGTGGGAAATACATCTTTTTCTTTCTATGTGAAATTAGCCTTGCTAGTTTATTCCTTAATGTATTGTGAGAAAAGCACAATTTATAAAAAGGACAGTGAAGCAAAGGGGGTCATTTCCTACCTATCCAAGTTTAATATTTCTGTGAAAGTGTTTATTTCTGCAAATGTCTTACTTTAGAACTAATAGTCTAATAGTTCAAAGTTGCTAGATTTTTTTCCTGGAAGGCAAACACTTGGTTATTTTATCTATCTATCTATCTATCTATCTATCTATCTATCTATCTATCTATATTATAGATAAATATATTATCGATAGATATGTAGATATAGATATATATTTATATTCTAAGATAGATATGTATACATATCTATCTTAGAATATAAATATATATCTATAGATATGTATATCTATTTATATAGAGATATTTGTATCTCTGTATATATAGAGGTATAAATGTACCATTGTATTCTCAAAATTATGACACATGTTATGATCTACTACTACTACTACTACCATTATTATTATTGTTTTGAAAATAATATTGAGTATTAGAATAATTTGCCTAGGATTCTTAGAGACAAGACCCAGATCTGTAATACATCTGTGTAACTGAAGTATCTCTTAATCCTTAGAATTTAATATGCTTCTTCAGACTTTAGGTGTTAACTTCTCTTTTCATCGTGAAACTGAGTGGGATCTCACTTTGTTTTATAGATGTGTTAGTTACTTTTATAGTTTAGTTATTGTCTTAGTTATTTTTCTTTCATTGCTGGGACAAAACATCCGACGCCCAAAATTAAGGATGGAAAAGTTTATTTTGCCGCAGTTTGTGGAGGTTTCAGTCCATACTTAGCACCAAGGCAGAGTGGCACACGGCAGAGGGCAGCAGTTCATGGTACAGAAAACAGTAAAGAGCAAAGAGAGGAGCAGTGGCGACAGTGGCACCAGAGAGCACACCTGTCTCTTTTGTCTTGCATTCAGGCTCTCTGCCCCAGACTGCATGTAGGACGTAGCACTCATACCCATAATCCCAGCACGCATCATTAATTAATCACAAGCTCTAGGAGTCTTCCCTATAACTGCATGAGACTGGGGGTGGGGTGGTGGAACTAAACACAAACCAGGCGTGTAGTTTAAAAAAGTAAAATGCCTTCAAGGAACACACGTATATACACACAGAAATCATGGATATCAGAGGCAGCCAAATAGCTCAGAAGATTAAAGTGCTTGCAAGCAGGTGCAGAGGCTGGGGGTTTGATCCCCAGGCCTGCGGTGCTGGCCCTGACCCCAGGGCGCTCTGAGACAGCAATTGAGACTGGGCGTGGTGGCGCATGCCTATAATCCCAGCTTTTGGGAGGCTGTAAACAGGCGGATCACTGTGACTCCGGTCTAGTAATGAGACCCTGAACACCCTGTAGACCCTTCCCTAAAATACAAAAACAAAACAAAACAAGCAAAAACAAAAACAAAGAAGAAAATTCAAATCATGGGCACATGAGCTACATGGAGATTTAGCACTGATTTTTATCTTACGTATATATTCTTTCTCTTCTAAACTAAAGATTCTGCATTGCAACCATGAGACTTTAAAAATAAATTTTACTATTGAAGAATCACAGATTTTCCTGAAGTCTTAACACTGTGGGTATGGTATGCAGTATCATTTACAGTAAGTCTACATAATATCTCAAATGGTCACTTAACACAATATCCTTAGATTTCTTAGACTCTCAGCCATATTATAATAAAAATAATTAAATTATTGGAACCTAGTATGCAAAATAGATTAATAAACATATTTTCAAAAGAAATGAAGTGTTGTTTTATTAATGTTTCCCTTACTACATGAAATACCTGCTATGTTTTTCTTTAAACTATCATTTGAAAATGCTTGGTGTCCAGTAAACTGATTTAATGGTATGTTAATAATTTATGAAACTGTTCTATACTTACAGCAGAAGTCCAACTGAAGCTTGGGTTTTACTAACCTCATGACCTTAAGAAAGCTTCAGTGGTAAAATATACATGAACATACATAAATAACTTTATTTTGACAAACAGAGTAGATGATATAGATCCAAATCAGGATGTCTTAGCACTTGTGGACCAATTGTTCCTGTCCCTCCCTTCTTCCTACTTTCTTCAGCCCTTTGTAGTTACCATTTTACTTTCAAGTTTCAGGAATTAAATTTTTTAGATTCCCCATTAGAATGAAATCTCATCTTCCTGTGTTCTATGAAATGGCTGGGTGGGTATGAAGAGTGACAATACAGTGTACAATCTTTTTCAAAGTTACAAGGAAAAACTTTGTGTTTTTGTTACAAAGAAATGTTAAGTGCTTGAAGAGATAGCTATGCTTAACTTAATTTGAACATGGCATAGAAACAGCACATGGCATTTTACACAGAAAGACAAATCTGTTTTGTCAATTATTTCAAAAGCTCCTGACCCAGAATACAACTTCTCGTGGGCAAGATACTCTTCAGTGACTAGTAATATAGGACTTTCAGAGCCTTTTGACAATAATGGGCAATAAGCTGTTCATTTTCTGAAGTAGATTTAAGTCAGCTCTAGGCTCTCATAATATAAATGAATCATATTCAGAGTAACTGAACATCACTCTTACCAAGTGGAAGTTTTATCTAAACATGAAAGGAAGTAAAACAAAAGGAGAAACAAGGAGGTGACATAGACATGGGAATCATATAAGGAGAGTTTTAAAAAGTAGCCAACATGAAACTACTTAAGTGAATAGTAATCACCATGCTTGAAAACATTTTGCAGAACTGTTTTGAGAAACAGAGTAACAAAATACAAAAGGGAAGGTGTAAGAAAGGAGCAAATGAAAATTTTAAGATAAATATAGAAATAACTCAAAATTTAAAAGTTACTGAGTGGTCTTTGTGGAATGAAAAAAAAACAAGAGAAGGTTCCCAAATGACAAAGAAACAAACACAAAACAAAACAAAATCTCAGTCTGACCAACACAGAGAAAAAAAGAGAAGAACAGACTCTCCATGGAGAAAGGGGATCTACGTGCCGAAACACCTTACTTCATTCTGACAAAAGCCATGTTTCACAAACCAAGGGCCAAAATAATAGTCAAAGAAGTTGAAATTTTGTCACTAAAATTAGGAATAAGTGCTGGCCAAATAGCTCAGCAGGACTAAAGCCCCTGTTTAGGCAGACACGGGGGCCGGGGCTTTGCAGTGCTGGACCCAACCCTGAGGTGTGCTGAGATGGAGATTGAGACCAGGTGTGGTGACATGTGCCTGTGATCCTAGCACTTGGGAGGCTGTAAACAGGAGGAGCACTACAAGTCTATGCACTGAGACCCTATAGACCCTGACCTAACACACACACACACACACACACACACACACACACACACACACACACACTAATAAAATAAAATCAAATCAGGAATAAGATAAGGATGTCTACTGTCACCACTCTTATTCAATATAATACTTGAAATATTAACTAGAGCAATTAGGCAACTGAAAAAGGAAAAGGAATACATACAGAAAAAGAACAAATGAAAATCAACTATTATTAGTTGCAGATAGGTCCTTTGTGTGTTATTGTTTGGGTCTAATCCCCTCAAAGCCCCATGCAGTCATGGGGGAGATTCCTGGAGTTTGTGACTGATTACTGTGGGTGTCAGTGCTGCACCTGCCCCGGGGCAGGTAATTTATATTACAGTGTAAGGAGGGGAGAGAGGCTAGCTGCCGCCACTCTCTTCACTCTCTGATCTTTGCCACTGCCAGGAAAGGCTGCCCTCTGCCCTGTGCCCCTTTGCCTTGGAGCCAGCCAAGTATGGACTGAAACCTCCAGTAACTGTGCGCTAAATAAAGCTTCCTTCCTTCATTGTGGGTGTTGGTGTTTGTTCCAGCAAGGGGAGAAGAGGAAGTGAGACACACAGAAAAAGCAAAAACTCCACAGAAAGACTTCTGTAATTACTAAGCAGTTTCAGCAATGCAGCAGGATACAAATCAACATCCATAAATTGATACCATACCTACACATGAATACTGAACTCCCTGAGAGACACAGTAGGTAAGCACTATCATTTTTAATAGTACCAAGAAAACTTGGGCACTGGAGAATTAACCTCACAGGGTGAGAGTGGCATAGTGTTTCTCCTGATCAGCACAGGGTCATGAATTCAATTCCCAGTATAAAAAAAAAAAATTAGCTTGATAAAGCAAGTGAAAGACCAATACAATTAAAACTATTGAACTCTGTAAAAGGAGACAGAAGAGAGCATCAGAGAATGGAAAGATAAATGCTATTGCCCCGATAGGCAAACAAATATTATTAAAGTGACAGTATTTACAAAACTGACATACAGTTTAATCCAGGACCAATCAAAATACTAGCAACATTCCTTATAGAACTAAAAAAGAAATTGTGACCTTTATATGAAGCCAGAAGTGAACTAGAATAGCAAAAGCAATCCCAAATAACAAGGCAGAGCAGGAAGCAGTCCTGTAGTCCAGGTTATATTACAAAGCCATAATGCAAAAACAGCATGGTCATGGCACAAAAGTAACACGTGGATCGAGAAAATGTAAGCCTCATCCCAGAATGGAGAATGTAGCAGCAATGCCAGTCTTTGAGAGGGGACTAAGCACATACTAAGGAGATACGGTCACTTAAACAAATGGTGCTGGGAAAACTGGCCACCCACATGCAGAAGACTTAATCTAAACCTGTATCTTTCATCGCATGCTGAACTAAAATCAAGATGGATCAGAGATCTAAATTTTAACATGGGAACAATCTGATGAAAAATAAAATAAATAAAACTCTTGAAATCCTAGGTGCAGACAGACTTTCTGAACAGTCTCAGTTGTACAAGATATAACACCAAAAGTCAACAAATAGGAGTATGTCAAATTAAAAAAGCTGTCTCACAGCGGAGGAAACAGCTAACACAGTGAAGAGCCAAGCCAAAGAATCAGAAGAAATGCTTTGCCAGTTACAACTTTGACAGAGGACTAATATAGCCACTGTAAAGAAGTAAATCAAAATGAGAGATCCAGTAGAAAAATGGGCCACTGAAATGAATAAGAACTGCTCAGAAGAAGAAATGCAAATGATTTACATAAATAAAAAAAATTCAACCTCCCTGACCATCAGAGAAAATGCAAATTAAAACAAGACTAAGATTTCATGTTCTAGAAAAACTGGCAATCATCAAGAAATCAAGCAATAACACATTCTGCCAAGGCTATGGTGAAAATGGAATATGGCTGTGTGTTCTAGGTAGGAAAATGAACTGATAAAATAACTATGGAAATTATTATGGAGTTTCATCAAAAAATTAAAAATAGAAATTCCATTCAACTCAGCAATTGCATACTAGGAATTGCCTTATAAGAAGTTAAAAATATTGTATGATAGTGATACATGCATACCATGTTTTAGCAGAAGAATTCATAATAGCTGAATCTTGGAAGTAGCTGATGCATTCATTAACAGGCAAATAGATAAAGAAATCCTGACGTTTACTACTTTGCTTTAAAGCAGTTTAAGCTGAGCCGTTGGTAGGGAAATGGTTCCACCTTGAGAACACAATGGTAAGGGAAATAGAATAGACACACACATTTAAATTCCATATGGTTTCCTTCATATTGGAAACCTAAGTATAAATTAAAGCAAAATAAAAGATAGATAAAAAAGAAACAGAGGGACAGATCCACTGCCTATGGAAAGGGGATCCAGAGAGGCAGGAAAAAAACAGAGCAGCAACAGAAGAGTTAAGATGTGATATATATATATATATATATATATATATATATATATATATATATATATATATATATATCAAATGCTTTTGACAAAAGTAGTCATATATTGCAAGCAAATATTAATAAACACAATTTTAAATGGTGTAACTTTGATGTCATTGGAGTTCCAGGAAGAGGAAAGATGATACGGTGGAGAATGTATTTAAATAATGCGTAATGCATGGATGAAATTTCCCCAAATTTAGTAAAAGACGTACAGCTACAGATTCAAGAATCTGACCTAATCCCCAAGGCAGATAATAACAAATTTCAGGAAAAATATTTTTCGAATTTTTGAAATCAAGGACATAGCACACTTTGCTTACAGAGGAAGAATGGTTAGCATGACAGATTTCTCATCAAAAACCATGGAGACCAGAAGGAAAGCACCACAGTATTTTTCAAGTACTAAAAGAAAATAAGTGCCATTTTCAAGTTCTGTGCATAGTAAAATTATGTTGTAAGAATAAAGGAAAAATGAAAACATTCCCAGGCAATGAAAAGTAAAATAAAGTTGAAAAAAAAAAAAGCCTACCTCCGGAGGTAACATGCTGTATTTTTCTGTGTGCACAATATTCTCGTGATGGTGGAATTACCAAATTGAAAAATGGATTAGTGATTGATAAGAGTCATGAATATAGAGGGTGGTTGGTTTGACTATAATAGAGTAGCACACAAGAAATCTGTGTAGTGTTTTAACATATGTGGAAGAGCACAACGTAAGATGTGTGATGCATAAAATTAGAAAACTTTCGCAGCATTTTGAAAATTGTGTGATCAGATATGTGGGAAAAGAGGGAAAGAGATGCATATTTTAAAATAATCTTCTGAATGGTACATAAATGCTTTTTAAAGACCTGAAATGCAGTTTTAAAAGGTCATCTGGAGGACAGTCTGTAACCACCATGCAAAAGCTTCCGGTTGCTTCCGGGGGGGCCTCTTCTCCACACCCGGTGAAGCGCTAGCAGACTCACCAGGGGTTCCCTTCAGTTCTGAGGCCAGTTGTTGCCTCTTACGGAACCTGCTTATCGTTTGTCTGGCCAGCTAAGTGAGCAGTCTCAAGAATAACTCACGTTCATGAATTTGGACTCATACGGAGTGAATGAATCTGAGGATGGACCAAGGTAGACCGAGATACGATAAAACTGAAAATTTCCAAGGATGCTCCAAGGTTACTTTATGTGTTGAAAAACAAAATCAGGGACAATCCAGTCATTGTTTGTCGCAACAGAAGAAATATGTGCTGCTTTGGATTATCATGCCTAAAATACCTTGACTGTAAGTGAACAAATTCTGTGCTATTTCTTTTTTATTTTTCTTGCTTTATTTTTTTTATGTATTCGGTACATGCCCTGTCTGGGTGGCTGGCCCTGCACACCTGGGGTCAGGACCAGTGTGGCATGTGGTGCTGACGCTTGAAGTCCAGTCCCTGACCTTGCCTAAGCAGGTATTCAGTCCACTGAGCTCTCTGGCCCATGTTCTGTGTTTTTCTTTTTCCTTTTTCTCTCAACAGGAAAAAGAACAAACAAGACATGCTACATGCCCAATGCATGGAGTTATTGTGCTGCTGCATTTTCCCTTTTGGGAGATATTTTGGTAATTTCAAAAAAATTTTAGGCATAATTACCCACTGAATTTTTCTTCAGAATTTGTCTATATTTTGTGTGAATGTATTTGTAAAGATGTGTATGTTTACCACAGGTGCTTTGCAAATGTTGTTTCTACCGAAAAATACTTTCTTTCCTCTTCCATTCTCCTCAGATATGTTAAATATGCTGCTGCTCTCAATTTAGAGCATGCCTACTTGATTACTAGGAAGTTATAATTCACTATTCGATCTTGTTAATTATATGGTCTCCCTTTTGCTTAATTAATTAATTAATTAATCTTTTTGAGACAGGGTCCTGTTATGCAGTACAAGCTGGACTTGTAGCCCTGTCTGGTCTGGAATATTCAAGGATCCTCCTACCTCAGCTTCCCCAGTGCTGAGATTACAAGTGTGCCCCATGGTGCCAGTGTCCCTTTTGTTTATTATCACAAGCAGTTTCACATTTGCTTGTGTATCTGTTTGACTAGGCTGCTTGCTAACTCTCAAAGTCCATAGCGGTCAGGTACATGTGACCACTTAAGCAGTGCCTAGCGCAAAGATGGGGCTCAATATTTATATAGAATTAGTAGCCTTAGAAGAAAAGAAGCAAGAGAAAAAAATGCATACATATGTATGACAGGTAAGATAACTATACTAGTATTGTCTATTAGTTCATTGAGAAGAATAGTTTGTGCTTAAAATGTTGATCAATTCTGCCTGCCTATGTCTTAGAATCTCAACATCAACTCTGAAGATAACAATATGCAATTTATTAAGCTTTGTCAATTTCATATTGTCTTGTTTTGAAATTTTGTGTTATTATTTTTAGTATGTTTTTCCCTTTAAAATAAAGAATTAGCAGTGTGGTGCAAAAAGTTTTATTTTCTCTGTTAATCAACAGTGATCAATATAGATATAAATATATATACATATATATATCTTGGTAATTTCAAAAAATTATGTGTTATTATTTTTAGTATGTTTTTCTCTTTAAAATAAAGAATTAGCAGTGTGGTGCAAAAAGTTATATTTTAATATATGTATGGATATATATATATATATATATATATATTTAATCTCATATTGGACTCAATGAGTGGACTTTGAGTTCTCTTAAAATTCAATTCAGGAGGTCTTCATGGTGACTCAAATGTATTTTCAATAAGTTACTGAAGTGATTTTAAGGAAGTTGATCTGAATTTCATATATTTGAGAAATGTTAGTGAATAATGATTACATATTTCCAGAGAGAAAAATCTGCCAAGATTTTGGATCCACATACGAGGTGACATGCACATTAGGGTTGCAGAGACAGTATTTTGTGTTGTTGCCAGGCGAGTGAGCTGCCTCGTTCTGTAAGTGTATCAGGTCTGGAGAGGGAGAGCATGTGAGCACACCCTTCTCCAAGACTGAGCTGTCAGTGTAACTAAAGAATATATATATATATATATATATATATATATATATATATATATATATATATTTATTTATTTATTTATTTATTTATTTATTTTTCAGAATTGGGGATTAAGCTCAGGCCCTTGTGCTTGCCAGGGAAATGCTTATTCCACTGAGCCATCTCCCTGGCCCAAAGAATATATTTTTACAAAGCTTTTCTTACGGCTTGTGATCATTACAACTATAAGAATTAACTCTCACATATATGATCCTAAATTTTATCTTATTATTTTGTTATGTATTTAGTACAGGGTCTACAGAATCTCACTGCGTAGACTGGACTTGTAGTGATCCTCCTGTTTCAGCCTCCCAAGTGCTGGGATTACAAGTACATGCCACTATTGTGGGGGACCACCTGAGCAGCTCTCCTTGAAAGAAAAGCGACTGTCTCCATTTTGACTGAGTCTGATCCTATTTCCTCATATTGTTATGTACAGAGCTAGCTAGGACCTCTGTTTATCCTTCAATTGGCCTTAAGCAATGTGTATTGGTCTAGCTGAGGTGCTGGTGAGAGTCTTTGAAGGTGGCATGCGTGTTTCCCTGGTAAGCCTGCTGCTCCTTAACGTGAGCCGGGTGGAGACAGGATGGTAGAGCTGATGCTCCACGCTGCCAGCTGGGATCGAGCCTCAGGCTATAACTTCCTGGGGCTTGAAAGACTACATCAAAGCTGAAGCCCTAGACCTCCCAAAACATTAAATACTACATAATGCAGATTACTCTCTCTGCATATCCTCTCTGCATAGGCAGAGGTAAATGTAGGCCACCCACCTAGCTCAGCTCACAGTAGTCACCTACTTCCCACAATTCTCAGTCAATCCTCAAGCCACTCCCCCACTGAATAAAAACCAGGTGAGGCCCTGGGTCACTCTCTTGGTCCAGAAAGCCATGTCATGGCAGGACTTAGAGCCCCTCAACTCCCCGATGATTAAAAATATAATTTAGTGTCCTCATTTTCGTGATGGGCTGCATGGAAAGTGGTAGATTGGAATCAACTTGATGGGGTTCCAATAAGGTAACTTTGGGATTACAAATATTGGTTTCTTGGACTGAGACGAGGACCAGGAAGCGTCTCCTACACACTAGGATTCTAATTTTGAGCTCAGTTGTAATCATACCAACAGTATTACAGTTTGGCCGATTCACAGAAGCAATGACAGCAACAACACCAAAAACACTTATTCTGTTTGCCCAAACACAGCTTTTGCTCAGAAAAAAACAAAAAAACAATTTTAACAAATTTAGGAGAAAAAAGAAGTTTTAAATGCTTCCTCAGTATACTGAAATTTCCTATGGTTAAATTTTGAACAAGTTCTGTAAATACTCTTTTTTTTTTGGCAAAACCAGGGATCGAACTCAGGCCCTTGCTTTTGCCAGGCAAATGCTTATTCTATTGAGCCATCTCCCTGGCCCCCTGTAAATATTCTTACATGGTTGATTAATTGAGACTTGTAAGTAGTAATCCTCATTTCCTATATTTGAAAACATGCACTGGCACACTTTCTACTTAGTGTATTTCAAGTTCAAAGAATAGCTACTTATCAACTTTAAACACATTTCTAAATCTGAAATATATGATATTTATAGAGTGACAGTGAGTGAAGTTTCAAACATTCTGATAAATAAGAGGAACAAAAGCCCTGACCACCATTAATATGTATTTCTATAAAGGAAAATGTATCCAGAAGTAATGGTTTAATCAAAAAGAATGTTATTTACATTCAAATATGTCTTGCAGATTTTAATAGTCATTAAAAAATACATGATAATCCTAAATCCTAAAGTCTAAAGTGAGAGCTATATTTTAATGGTCTAGTGATATAATGAGATTATATAGCCATTTGAAATGGTATATGTGAAAATGACACAGAAATATTGAAATAAATTGGTATAATGTTAGGCAAAGAAATGCACAGAAGGAAATATATTTTGTGGTTTCAAAATGTATGCATATATTCAAGAACTGAGAGAAGTTTTAAAAAGAAAGATAATTGTATTAGTGTACTAGAATTATAAATAATGTCTTTAGCACCATCAGTTTAAATTGTTTTATTTCCTTCCAAGGAGGGAAAAGAGCTTGAAAAGAATTATGAATTTCTCTGGTATATTTTTAAAAAATTTCCACCAATCCCTCTAATATTTATAGCATCAAATTCCAATATTCTCACTTTTCACTAAGCAGAGAATGACCACTGAAGGTAATTTAAACCTAAGAGTCAGTTTACTGCAGTTGTCTCTGTTTTAAATTACAGCAGTACAAGGTCCTGTCGAGAATCAGCATGCAGTACTTCCCTTTTGCCTCAGGTGATAATAAATAGGTTTATTTATCCTGCTTCTGTGACATGGAACCTCAACCTGGCTGGAAGTGATGTTGTTGCCACCGCTCTGTGAGTGTGGTACTCTGTGTCTAGCGACCAGTGAAAGGTCACAAAGGAAAAGAATGCAAAACTCAGCTTCATGTGCTGGAGAAGCTTCCTCACCACATTTGCCATGGGGCTATAGATGGATGGTGTTTTGCTGAAATTCCCTGGGAGCCTCCCTCAGAGGCAGGCAGGCAGGCAGGGTTCTTCAGAAGATTGTTTACCTCTGCTATACTCTGCAAACATTGAAAGTTGACTTTGAAATTCTAAAAACCTAGCACTCTGCAGAGGGTCTGGAGTGCATATCAGTGTTTTGTAGAATAATTGCAGGCATAATTCAATTTCGTTCTTCTTTTCATTAATATTGTTTCCATAGGTTTTTGCCAGCTCTTTCTTTTGCCAACACGCATCTATGTGTTGCCCATCACACTTTAAAGACAAGAGTACTTCTCCAGAGGCCCTTTGCATATGCCAATGATTATATTTTAGGTATTTAGTAATTTCATACCAACTAGAATCATCAAACTTTTATTAAAATGAAGCCTCAGCCAAGTTGCAAATAAAAATATCATTTTATAATCAAAAGGTCTTATCAGCTAGAACTTTTTTCCTAGAAGGCTTCTTGGCTTTAGTAAATATAGCTATGTATCCTTAATAGCAATATATTTAACAATAAAATTCTAACTTCCTTCAAAATAGTAGCTAATGAACTCAGCCAAGTGACAGAACACAAGATTGTCAGAGGTATTGGCATCAGCAAGCCGCAGTTTCAAACTACAAAACAAAAGGTTTCTAAGAACCTGCCAAATTTATTTTGTCACTTAGCCAGGCACTCTGTCAAGGAAACGCTTGCTCTTGCAACTGTAGAAAACAGTTGGGGTTAGCAAAGAGGAAAGAGGGATAGGGCGAAGCAACACCTTCCAAGCGGGCTCAAAAAGAGAAAAGTGAAGGAGGTCTGTCTGCTAACATCAGTTCTACTTAGTTTTTTGTCTTGCCTGCCATTCCCATTACAAAGCCGTCCGCATTTTTGTGATGGCTGAGAACTCTCAGACAACACTCTGCAGCTTCTGGCAAAGCAAAACTTGTAATGATAACAACTAAAAGTGTTGATTGAAAAAGAATTAGCTGATCTTTTCTGGAGGAGGAAATTTTTAATTAATTTTGGCAGACAGTTGCTGAACATCTACCTGATAAGGTGAAGAAAAAAATGTATTAAGAATATCAAAGGCTTGGCATTTTCAATATGAAAAAATAACTAAATCTTTAATATTAGATATTGCTAATTCCATTAACTTTCTGCTTATTCTAAGTTCATCAAAATAGATTTTCAATTAGTTCTCCTGCTGGAAAAGTACATAGCAGTACATTACTTAATTTGCCACTAATAAGATACATACATAATTCATATACATGAATAAAAAGATAGGAATAATGCATTTGTTTAGTTTTCTTTCTTTTATCTCCTCATTCACATTTATCAAATGAACTGACTAAAGCACCTTCCTAAGACAAGTTATTAAAAGAATTTGTAAGTGGAATATTTGCCATAAGCTTATCTTACCGCCATGTCCTTTTCTGTCAAGTTTCTGTCCTTGGGACTCAGCTACCACAGTCACGTATTCCTTAAAGGAAAACACACATTTAACAGTTCTTTAACTCACTGACCTCATCTAACTAATGAACGTCAAGCATGATGGACATACGTCGCTGGATAGCAGTCACAGGACACCAAATCTCTCATAGCAAGCTCTGGGAGCTACATTATTTAGTAAGTCAGGGAATAGAGAAGTGCACCCTCTGTCATAACCCCTGCCGTGCGGAGTGCTCAGCTTACAACCTTACCAGGTAGCGGGGCCCTCTGAGCAGTTTTGTTTCCAGATTCTTTAGGCTAACAACTAACCCTCAGCAGAAGGGGCCATGTTGCAGCACACCAGGGAACTGTCTTCAGGCTGTGGACCATTAGGATTTAACAAAAGGAGATATTTGTGAAATGTTCCCTAGGTGATTGCTGGTAGGCCGGTGCAGGATAACACCTGTTAGACAGTGAAGGTTGGTGTTTTGTCACATCTCAAGCTTTTCCCACACTCCTGTGCAGAGTGTATCTGTAGTAGAACAACTGTTGAAAACTTGTTCAGATGAGGCTTCAAATGCGAACCTCAATGCTAGTGATACAACAAAATTTTATAGTGGAAGAGTTGTCAAAAAATTAGAAAATCTGTTCCAAATTAAAGTGTACAGTCTAGTCAGCTACACTGGCACTTACTATTCTTGTGTTGCTGTTTTTTTTTTTTTTTTTTTTTTTTTTTTTGGTGGTATCTGCAGATTGAGTTTGTTTCTTTTTTTTTTTTTCTTTTCGTGGAACCGGGCATTGAACTCA
Source organism: Ctenomys sociabilis (assembly GCA_004027165.1). Taxonomy (NCBI): domain Eukaryota; kingdom Metazoa; phylum Chordata; class Mammalia; order Rodentia; family Ctenomyidae; genus Ctenomys; species Ctenomys sociabilis. The sequence goes on along the minus strand of PVKA01004794.1, from coordinate 52,098 downwards.
GGGCCCTGTGCTTGCCAGGCAAGCACTTATTCCATTGAGCCATCTCCCCAACCCCTACAGATGAGGGGGAGTATTATTTTTCAGAACTGGGTATTGAACTCAGGCCCTTGCACTTGCTAGGGAAGTGCTTATTCCACTGAGCCATCTCCCTGGCCTGGTATCTGCAGATTGAATCCAGAGCATTTGTACTAAGCTGTAGTCCCAGCCCTTGTATTCTTTTTTATTTGGATACAGGGTAGCACTATGTTATTACCGTTAGCTTGTGTAAATATCACCTAGGAAGCTAACAGTGCAGAATTTTCAAACACAACATGGAGAATTCCACCTTTCACAGTGTCTATTGGGATAGAAATGAATAAACAAAATACATACAAAATGCATACACACATCAGTGTGTGTGTGTGTGTGTGTGTGTGTGTGTGTTTCTGTCTGTCTGTCTGTATGTCCGTGTGTTTTGTGCAGACTTATAAATGTAATTATACATACATATGTATGTAGGCATTTATTTTGTGGGGATAGATGCTTAAAAGGAAGATAATTCTACTATAATGTGCATGAACTATGCACTAAAAATCTAGTTACAAGAGAATAAATATTGAGTGATTCAACTTATACAAAATAACTATTTCTCAAATCCATTGAGAAAAATCCCGAATAGTGACTCCCTGGACCTAAGAAGAAAGAATTCAGAGTTTTTAAAGAGTGCATAGAGTTTTAGCTTGAAATGATTAAAAAATTCTACCAAGCAGGTGCTTAAGCTACTGAACACTTGTTTTATACCAACTGGAATCATCAAATTTCTCCAAATGTAGTTTTTCTAACAGCAGTGCAACACCCATCCCTGACATAATAAAAGAAAAGAGGGGGGATATAAATAAAGGACTGTTTTGTTGTGGAAAAATATATATATGTATATACAAGATAAGATAGATATAGAGCTATTTTCTCCTAGTTCATTGAGAAGAGAGGTTTGTGCTAATATTGTTTAGACAAGATATTATGTTACATCTTGTCCTCTGAATAACTACTGGGAAGACAACAATATGCAAGGTATTAATTATTGTAACTGTCCTACTAACCTATTTTGAAACTGTCTTATTGCTATTTCATCTTTTTTTTCTCATTAAAATGAATAAAAAATTTTAAAATATTTCTGGGGATAGATTTTGGGCTGACTGTGGAACTGGGAGCAACACCAAAGTACATACCTAAAACTAGTTAAAGTGATAAATTTTAGGGTATATTTATTTTACCACAATAAAACGCTCAAAACTTATAATTGAAATGTGTACAAATAGTCATCAAAAAAGTACAGAAACTATACCATTAAATGATTACTGTGATAAAATATAATAGGTGATAGGTGTCCTAATAAAGAGACTTTTTGCCTGTGGGAACAAAGGCAAAGAGATTCAACTCCTAATACTTCTTCCTTCCTCTGAGCACACATGCGTACGTACAAGAGAAATTGGAACTTAGGAGCTCCCTGTATCGTGTAAGCAGCAGTCCCTCTGAGAGTGTGGTAGATAAAATCAGACGGGGTTAGATTTCCGTATTCTAAAAGTTGAATAATCATGTGAGATTTCTTCCCTTAAGTAATAACAACAACAGCAACAAAGTTAAAATCTCTTGATTCAATTAACAGAAGTGATTTAGACAAAGGGGGCAAGTTAAGATGCTGCCATAAATTGCAATTCTGCTTGTAATGTAGTAGTAAAAATAAAAAAAATTATTTCAGCTCATCGTAGTTTTTCCAAATACTTTCTCCCCAGCCACCGTGTAGCCTTGAGTGTTAGTTTCTTCCAGGATAGTGCGGGAATCACAATGCCGTCTCTGACCTGAAACTGTAGCGCCAGTTACTTACTGGAATGAATGACTGGACATTTTAGTGTTTTATCAGACTAATCACTTTAAGCAAAACGGAAATTGTATTACATAGGGAGATTTATTTTCAGTAATATACTGTATACGTCACTAATGAAAAGTCAGATACATTTAACTTTTCTTCTTTGTATTTGAGGGAAGGTTCTACAGAGTTTTTAGGGTATGACTAATAGATCAGACTTGTTCATAGCCTCCCAAGCGTTGGGATTGCAGGCGCCCTCCAGCACACTAAGTCCCGATTTTGCTGTCTCAGCGTGCCCCGGGGTTGGGGCGGTCATGGCAGACCTGGGGATTGAAAACCCGGTCCCTGAGGCTGTTTGCAGGCACTTTAATCCTCTGAGTAATTTGGCTGGTGCACATTTAACATTTTTTTCGCAGACTATAAATTAATTTTGAGGTTGTAAAATGAAGATTATCACAAAAGATAAATATTTAAGGTGACATATAGTTATACACCAATTAACCTGATTTAATCATTATACATTGTATAAATATATCAAAATATCACATTGTAACTAATAAATAAGTATAATTATTATGTATCAATTAAAAATTTCTTTAATTGAATTAGCCTTCAAATTTTAGTCCAAGACAAAAAAATAAAAAATAAATAAATAAATAAAGGCCGGGCGTGGTGGCGCATGCCTGTAATCCCAGCACTCGGGAGGCTGAGGCAGGAGGATTGTGGTGAGTTCGAGACCAGCCTGAGCTACAAAGTGAGCTCAAGGTCAGCCTGAACTGCACAATGAGACCCTGTCTCAAAAAAGACAAAAAATAAATAAATAAATAAACAAATTTTAGTCCAACAAATTATCTGTTAAGGATGGACATAATTTTTTTTTACATAATGGCAAAGGCAGGGGTGAAAGTGAAATAAAGTGGTTCATTTTACTTTTAGAAAATTTTCAGAAATACTAAGATAAGAGTAAATGTGAGCTGTAAAAGTGAACTTGGAAATATTAAGAACAACTCTCTTGGTCTCTCAAGCTTTTGTTTCTTTATTCAGATGGTCTTTTACAATTATGGGTTTCAAAGTGCGGGACCCAGTCCATTTTCTGAGTACCGTAGACATAGAAGAAGCGTAGAAGGTCGACTGCCCTGGGACTACCAGTCCTGTTCTTTCCCTGGTTAGTACCCTCAGCCGAACAGGTAACTGTATGCTCTACTTTGAGTGTTAACATGGGCTGTGAGAGCTGACAGCCAAATACCCTGGTGGAAGTCAGAGTGGAGTGGGGCAAGAATTGATTTTCTTGGGGAAAGATCAATGACACCAGAAAGTACATCTTGTCTGTTCTTGTGGGCAAAGCTGCCCAGAGAACGTTTTGGCCCAGAATGCAGTGGAAGGTATTTCATCGTCTGCTCAGGTCTGAGCTGTGGGACAGGCACACACTCATTTGCAGCAATACTTTGCTAAAATGATTTCTAAGATTTTTCTCCATAGAACAAAGTCTTAGAACAACTTTGTTTAAAAAACTGAGCCACTTCCCAAAGCAAAACTTAGCCTGTCTGTGGTGTACCTGGTTTGAATTTAGATAACTCTATTCAAACATTTAGACTCACTGCTTTTCCATTCCGAGACATTTCTGATTAGGAATGTACTGGTTTTTATTAAAACAAATATTCAAAATAAAAGTGGGGCTGCTTGCCTAGAATTTCAGATTTAAAAGACACAGCCTTTAGATTTTTGGAAAGTGTTTTTTCCTCTCAGAAAATTATTTCCCTAATGAGTTCTACATCTAGTGTAATGAACCTCAAAACTTCTTTGCAAAGAAAAAAAGACTGAACTCAAAGAGGATGGTCCTGTCTGAAGATTGTCTACTTTTTAATAAGAGTAGCAGCCTTATCAAAAATTCATAAATTGCATTTTGTAGAGACAGGGTGCCTTCTCAGAGCATCTGCTTAGCTTCTACAAGGGACACTGCTGAAGACGCGTGCTGATGTCCAGCCTCAGCCTCCAGAGAGCAGTAGCTGAGGAGAGCTGGAAGTGTGTAGTGAAGAAAAAAAGGACTGAGAGAAACATAGTGAGGTTAGGAGGAAGAACAGCGTGTCTCTTCAACCCAGACCAAAATCATTAGCCTTTTTTTTAATACATGAGTGATTACATAAGCTTTCTTTATGAAAAGATTAACAGATGTGGCTTTTCTTCCAAGGGAGAAACAATCTAAATTTTGATTAATGTGAATACACAGTATAGACTAGGAGTAGATGTGGAACTTAATCAACCATTGTTCTTTCTGTTCTATTTCTGCCCAACCAAATCTTTCATCCCTCCGGGGGTACTTTGTCACTGCCTTAGGATCTTGATTTTATTTTATTCATTTTTTAAAAAAATTATTTTATTTTACTTTTTTATTAATTTCATTGAGAAACAAATAGCAATGAGACTGTTTCAGCTACTAAATTTAATGTTGTCCAACTAAGTTTCTAAAGTCTTATCTAAAATGTTAAAATAGTGACTCAACTTTGATATGGTATTTGAAAAATATATAGGGTGTGATATTAATATTGTGCTACTAAGGCAAATGATAAATTGACCACATTTGAACCTACAAACTGTTGATTTGTAATTTTTGAAGAGCTTTCCAAAGTCAATTGTCTTAGTTAATTTTCTCTCTTTGTTGAGACAAAGTACCTGGCACTCAAATTAAAAAGGGAAAGGCTAATTTAGATCATAGTTTGTACAAGTTTCAGTCCATAGTTGGCTGGGTCCAACACAGAGAGGCTCGACAGAGGGGCTCACAATGGAGAGCCAGTTTACAGCTACAAGACAGCAAAAGTAATGAGGGATGATCATTGCTTTTTTTATCCTTTTTATTTTATCCAGGCTCCTCAGAGCAGGCAGTGTTCACACCCTTAATCCTAGTAGCCTTCAGCCTAACACTGCACCATGAATCAAACTCAGTGTCACACATTCTAGATCCAGCCAAATCTGGAAAAGCTCCATCTATAACTATGTGATGCTTTAAGGGAACATCTAAACACAAGCCATAACACCAGTGAAGAAAAAATAAATCCACATTTTCTAAATTAAGACTTAAGTATTCATTTATATTAAAATGACTGTATGTAGTACATATCTTAGTATGTCTTTTTTTCTGTCTTGAGAGGATGAATGAGAAAAAGATGATAATCCTAAAAATTATAGACTTATCATCATTATGATTAGTTGAAAATTTACTAAAACATATCAACAAAAGAGTCAGTTTTCAGGCACCTAGAAAAATCATAGTTTACTAGATTGAATTTGATTGGCACCATAAAAAAGTAAATCTTGTCAAATCAGTTCCTTTCTTTCTATGAGTGACAAAAATAGTAGACACAGACAACTTGATAGACAAAAATGCATCATGATAATCAGGATATAGAAGAGATTCCATGAGAGACAGAGAGAAAATATAGTTTTGGTGACATGTAGTTTTTTTTTTTTAAAGATCTTATTAACAACTTGCTTAGTATATGTGGAAATGATACTCATGTAAGGGTAAAGGAATTGATACAGACATAAAGAAGATAGCATTCAAGACTAGGTATGACAGGACTAATTCTGATCTCGTATAAATAAATGCCACTAGAAAATAAACATTTTACTGCTTCTTTAAAAGAAAAAAGTAATTGTTCCTTTATCTCATTGAAGTCTGTGGTTCTAGGTAAATGTATGCACCAGTAGATGTTTTGGCAAATTAATTTCCATCTCTGTCACATAGTTTTTGGAAAACTATACAATGCTGAAACATCGGTTGAGAATAAAAAGTCAACCTTAACATTTATTCTTGAAAAAAAAAAAGAATTGTTCCCAACTAGCATATCTCTCATCTTGTTCTCCTTCATACATTTACTGAGTTATAAAAGTGAAGTTAAAGATCTACATCTGGGGAAGATGAGGGGAATGATAGTGTCCATGGAATGTTTCAGTAGGATTCTTATGTAAACTTTGACGGTTTGGAAACCAGGGACAGTGGAGTAGACAATTAGGAGACACGATAGTCCTAAGTCAATGATTCACCACAGTAAGGGATCCATTTTTATTTCAGAAACCAAATGCTTCTCCTCACCATAAGAGTTTCATGTATTCCTCTAATTTCCAAAGTCTCAAGACAAACAATAAGAGGAAACAACATGCTTCAATCAGACCATCATACCTTTAAGAAACAGTAGTAGTTCCTAAGGAGGAAGTCAGGAATATGTATATATATTAAAATAACCAATCATTCATCATAAGACAATATTGAAGTGAATTTGATAATAATTTTACAGCAGATGCTCAGGAATGAACAGATGCTTAGAGTATTTGAAAATATATTTGAATGTTGAATATTCAATATTTGAAAAAGGATCTGGATACAGCACATTATGATCTCATACCTAGACAGCTTATATTCATAAGAATAGAAGATAGATGAAGAAAATGAGGTTTGAAAAACATAATGTACAGAAGATGAGAAACACACAAGGGATGAGAAATAATTTTTCTTTTTACAGACTAACTCTAAGGGTAATCACTGCCTGAAATGACTTAAGGGATAGTAGGCGAGCTCTACGCAGAAATATGGTCACCAAAGAGAGCCAGAAAGTGCACTGACCATTTGGATTGATAACAGTTGATGTTTTTCTTCATTTCAATGATGAGATAGACTCTGTTTATATCAGAGCTTAACTATAGTTTGGTATTTTTCTGTATAATGGATCCATAGCAAATTCTCATTTCTCAACTATTTGTTTTAATAATTCTCAGGTAGGCTTCAGAATATTCATTATGACTTGAAATGAAGACCTTACATAGGAATTAGTTGTACATATCTCATCTGAGTAAATCTACTTGATTGCCTCAGTTGAGATTCTTGTGCATTGAATATACTCCCTTGAGGAATAGTTTCTTAACAACTGTTTTTCTATTGCATTTGCAAATCATTTAGTCTAAATAATTAGCTGATGACTGTATTCCTTCTATAATGCATTTATGAATGGGTCTGCCAGACCCTGATATATTTGACATGAAACACACTGTTTTTCATCTACTGGACACAAATTAATTGAAATCCAAATTGTATTGGGAAAGGTCCTTTAATATTGAACTAGTTCCAATGCAGTCTTTGACTTTCGAGATCTTATAGTTTAGTGAAGGATTCTGATGTATTAATCTCTGACTGTGATTCACTGTTAAAAATTGCTCTGGCAGAGGTGCTATGAAAGTGTAAAGCTGGTTTCTGAATTAACTGTGACTGGAAAAATTATTTCTTACATTAATCCCAAAATATCTCTGTAACTTCCCAGTGAGCCACATAGAGAAAAGGTATAATCCTATTTCCACATAAGAAATTTTCCAATATTTAAAGAAAATTCTAATGGATTTCCTGAATTATCTTCTGCTATCTAAACTAGCCATACCTAGCTGTAGCTACTATAGGTAGTTTTTAATTAACCCAAGAATTATAGTTCTAACCTACCACTTATACTCCGAATTAGCCATGCCTTTTCTTAGCACTTTATAAATAACTTAGTCTTCTTTTAATAGTCTGAGATAGCATAAAAGACAATTAATATTTTCAGTCTCCTACACATTTTGTCCAGTGCCTGAGTCAATGTATTTCAACTGAATACAAAAGAAGAATGTTTAAGACACCATTGAAAAAGAAATGAATGGTATCAGAGCGTTGTTAAAAGTATATAGCCATAGTATGAGCTAGCCTTGATTTCAAATTTTGATATGTCTAAGAATTACCTAAAATGCTTTCAAAAATGTAGATTTTCATGTTCCATTACCAGGGAACAGTATATATTGAAATCTCAGGTATTCCTTTTTTTCATTAATGTAATAAATTTTCTAACATTATTTTCTAACCACCTATAAAAGCATATTATAGCATACCAGGGTGGCCCTGAAAACAGTTAAAAACTAATATCAGAAGGCCATGAACTTAGTGTTGAATAAAATACTTCTTGCCTGTTTAAGTTGGCCAGTGCAGTGTTTCTTTGAAATAAGCCTTGTCTTAAGATTTTGGCCTCTTTCTGTGACATTATATTCCCTGTAAGTTATAGTGATGTTATCACATGAAAAAAACAGGAGAAATTGAAGCAGCTCATCATCTGTCTTGTACACTAACATATAAATTAAACTCCCTGAAACTCCAGTGAAAACCGTAGGGTATTGATTTCAAATTTTAAAAGGCCTAAGGATTACTCAGAATGCTTTAAAAAATGTAGATTCTCATGTTTCATTATCAGAGATTTTGATTCTATGTTCATTCATTGTATGCTGAATTATTTCTTCCTCAAATCTATCAGTGGGAGCTCTTGTTTAATGTGACTATACTTCCAAATAGGGGCTGAAAGGAGTTAAGTAAACATAATGACCTCCAGAAGTGTAAATCAGTGTAGTAGTCTTAGATAAATAATGTTAATGTCCTTCATTACCTAGTAGTGATAGAAAGAAGAGGGACAGGCAGAAGAGGAAATCCACATTCAGAAAAGACTATGCAACGATGCAATGAGAAAAGTGGCCTTCTGAGAAGACAGGGCTAGAAGACTTATCAAGAACCAAACCATACTGCATCCTTGGTAGTGAACATTCAGTGTTTAGAGCTCTGAGAAAATAAAATGCTATTCTAACACCACCCAGTGTATGGCGTTAGGTTATACCTACCTAGCCTAAGATCATCTTCACTGTAATCCTAGCAAGGAAACACCGTCTCATCACTTTGTGAACCAAGAACATTGAAATTTAGGGAGAACTGGTGATTTCCAATTACAACACAAATTATGCATAAATCATAGGACTAGGACCCAGTACTGTCAACTCTGAGCAAGGATCCATATAAGAAGTTCATTGAGAAACTATTTTGAATTATGTATTTGTAGTACTTAAAAAAAGAAGTCTATGAATGTTTAAAATCAAAAGCATACATTATAGATGAGTTGTTAGTAGGGTTATGTTTAGCGTTTAAATATTTAAAATAATGGCATAAATATACAAAGTGTTGGAGATAAAAGCTTTCCTACAGTAAAGTGAATCTATTTGTGTGCCCTATCTTTTCATATCATTAGATTTGAATAACACCTATTTCTTCATCCTTATTTATTTATTTATTTATTTATTTATTTATTTATTTATTTATTTATTTTGTGAAACAGGGGATTGAACTCAGGCTCTTGCGCTTGCCAGGGAAGTGCTTATTCCATTGAGCCATCTCCCTGGTCCCTCTTCATCCTCATTTGTATTGATATTTAGTACTATCTATTACATGAGGTATCTAAAAGAGAAATTTAATTTTTTTCCAGTGTCTTATATACCGAAAAAGTGGTATCTTAATTACATATACACACAAGCATGTGCACGTGTGCATGCACACGCACACGCACACGCACACACACACACACACACATGCTTCAGATGAATCCAAGTGAAACTTCAGGTTGAATAAAACGAAAGAGAAAAAGTTCTACCCTATTTTTGATGTTAAGGAATAAAACGAATTTTCAGAAACTACCTATATTTTATTGCACCTTTGATTTTTGTATTCCATTAAGGTTTTTATTTTTTTCCAATGAAAATATGTAACCATAAAGTTATTTTCTAATAATTTTCCATTGTATTGTATAAAATTGGCAAAAGCAGGGTTGTGGGGTGCTTGAATAACTTATTTACCTGCTTCTGAATGCAACTACATTATTTATAAAAGATATTTTTATTTTAAAGGAAAAAAATAAAAACAGTGATACAGAATTTCAGCAAGTTAATAAGAGATTAATGATGGTTATTATATTGCATATTGTTACCTATAAATTTTGACAGTTAAACTATAAAAATTTCCATATTTTCACTAGAGAATGTTGTCTAGCATATATATGATGCATTAGTTCTCGGTCAGCACATATTCCAAAGGACAGTCAAGTATATATCTACGATTCTGATATTGCCATTTTTCTAAAAGGCGTAGGGACACTTGAATAGCTTGTTTACCTGCTTCTGAATGTAACTACATTATTTATAAAATATATTTTTATTTTAAAGGGAAAAAACAATAAAAACAATGATACAGAATTTCAATAAGATAATAGGAAATCATGGGACTAGGGAGATAGTTCAGTCGCATAAGTGCTTGTCTGAGATGCGCAAGAGCCCAAGTTCAATCCCCAGGCTAGAAGAAAAAAAAGATAATATGTAGAAAATTAACAATGGTTATTTTATTATATATTGTTACCTTTAAAGTAGTTGCTGAGATTACTAGATCCAGGCATGCAAAATTGATTAAGGAATATAAGCACTGTATATATATTGCACACATGTATTATTTATAGATACATTATATATGCATACACAAAATATACATATACACACATATTTTTTTATTTTCTCTTCCTTCTTTTCTACTTTCCCCATCCAAGTTCTTTCATTTTTGTAATTTCTTTCCTTTTCACAATAAGTGATTTTTATGTAATCATCAAAATTCAAAGATATTGCACCAAACACTATTGTAATATGTGTAAAACACTAACACAAAGAAAATCTGAAGATTGGGTTTTCTTCCCTAAGTTGAATTCAAGATGGTCTTCTTAGCCATCTTAGTCTTAATCTGAATGTGGGATCTTATTTTACTAATATTCTTTTTCCTCTTTATAGTTCATTCTCCAAAGCAAGTGAAGAAACAATGCCAAGATCTGATGCCGGAAATGTTTGTTTGTCATTTCACCACAATTATTTGCTTGCATTTCCCATCCAATGGAGACACATATGTTAGATGTTTGATCACCAGACATGACACTATTGGGAGCCAGCAGAACGAATGGAAAGGAAGCCTAGCGCTTGGGGTTTGGGTCCTTAGCCATGTGCTTTGGGAATAGACACAGGGACCCTCCTCTTGTATTGCTTTCTCTGCTTTCCGGTCACCATAAGCTGAGTGGCATCTCCATCCACGCAGTGTCACCACCATGTACTGTGTCACCACAACCCCCAAACAATTAGGATGGGAAACCATGAGCGGAAACCTCTGAAACTGTGAGCAGTATAAAAACTCCACTCATTGGGAGTTGAATCACATGAATATTTTTTCACAGCGATAAATGGAAATAGCAAACCCTCCATTATGGGATTCTTTCCTGACACATCACTGATTTAGCTCTCAGCTCAGTTGTATTATTTATTGTCCAGTGTGGGTACTTTGCAGTCCTTTCCTTAATGAAGCTCAGAGTTGTTCAGTTTTCCTATTTCCTTTTCTTTGTAGAACTATGAGAACTTTTTGTGATATAAACTGGTTGCTTTTATTCTGTCTTTTTTTTTTTTTTTGTCTTTTTGAGACAGGGTCTCACTATGCAGTTCAGGCTGCCCTTAAGCTCACTTTGTAGCTCAGGCTGGTCTCAAACTAACAACAATCCTCCTGCCTCAGCCTCCCCGAGTGCTGGGATTATAGGCCTGTGCCACCACACCCGGCTGGTTGCTTTTATTCTGACCATCCTTTTGGAGAGTGGTTTGTAATTCTCAATCATTTGAGTCACACTAATTACTAAGGAATTCAAAGTATTTATGCTTAAAATAAATGCATTAGCAAATAGTCTTGGTGTGAGAAACATGGTGACCTCCACTGATTCCGTTATGGATCTTTCACATAAGAGGCATTCAGGTATGCTTGGCATAATTTTATGACTAAATTACAATTCACCGCTAGTTCTTAGCTATTTCTTTACTGATAATCAACTGTGTGTCCTAAGGCCAATACTTGGTACCAGTTGGCTGCGCAGAGGAGGGGATTGTATGTTTTTAAAAGTATTTCACAAAATAATCGTTTGATATTCTCCTAGTGAAATGAATGGGTCTTGTCAATAATTATAAGGTAAATTTTATAAAATCTAATTCAAAAAATATAATAAAAATTAAACTTGTTATCCTCAAATCTCTCATATTCCCCCAAATACTCTCCCATTTTCTTCTCTGTCTCTGAATTTACATGGGATATCTTTATGTGTCATAGTTATTCTATATTTTTATAGTTTTTCTAAGCATCAAAACAAACTGTTATGACTCAATCTGATTTTCTTTCTGGGAAGCTGTCATTGTAAGTAGTGTGTTTGTTAATTTATCACAGATGTTCCAAGGTGCCTAACTCCGATATACACACGGCATTGTCTCTCTCTCATTTTCTTTTTTACAGAGAGTTGAGGGATTTCTGCAGTTTAGGGATCATGTAACACAATAAGTGTTGGTCAAAACCCACCACATTTTAACTAAATGAAAACATAGTCATGCTCATCTTATATTGGTCTCCTTAAATTAAGGAAATAAAGATAAAAAAAATTAAATTAAAAAAATTTCATAAAACTGAAATTTATAAGTCGCTGCATGTTTCATTTTCTAAAGCAGCATTTTTGAAGATTTTCCCCCTTCGCTAATAGACGTTTAAGTTACTCCCTTCTAACTTACTTTATGTCCTAACTTGCCAACTCATTAAGCCTCACTGAATTTATGCCCATCTGTTGTTCTATTTTTGCTCTCGTAGAAGAATGAAAAACTGCATTACAACTACTACATAGTGATTTATTTTGCACCTTACTCAAGACTGGCAGTCTCACAATTAAAATCAAACTGCTATTTAAGTAGACAGAGTGATGGTCAGTGGAGCATTGCTCCATCGTGTGCTGCTGGAGTGACCTCGCTGGGGCAGCCTGAGTCATCCAACCTTACAGTGTGGCTGGCAGAAGCTGGGAACGCTATTTCTTTTCTCCCATTAAGAAGAAAGGAAAGGAAAAGGAGGAAACAAACTAAAATACAATGGAAAGTAGAAAAATGGAAACAATTCTGATAATCTGCTGAATTTTCAAATTAAATTAAATAGGTTCCTGGTTCTAAGCGGCATACTAGGAGATAGAATAGTTAACATTAATAGTGAACTTCCTTATTATTTGCATATAGGGAATGATGCTAAATACAGAACTTTTTGAGGTCTCTAAAGCACAAATAAGAGCAAGGACACAAAGAACAAGATGTTAGCTGGCAAATGTTGATTGCTTAAAGCTTGTTATAATGGAAGTGAAGGAAATATTTGAGATCATTGAATGTGAGGCTGCTAAAATTAAGAGGTCGGAAAGCCATTGTGACCTCCTTCAAATGAATCCTAAATAGCAAACTCATATTAAATAATCCCAGTTTTGTTTTCTTATCTACCTACTTCTTACTTTAGGGATCCTGTATAGATCGCTGCTTTCAGACTGATGGGAGTGAGCTGTGAACGTCTCCCCAGAAGTGGGAGCACGCTGCTCCTCCGCTGCTCCTCTGATCCTCTATACAACTTTCTATTTTATCTGCTGTCTCGTTATTTTCTTTCAAAGATATCTCATCTGTTGTTTGAGCTTTAACCATACAGATAAATCTTTCTATGGTCTTAATTTATTTATTCAAATAGCAATTCCAAATTTTCAAGCTAATGGACCTATGTGATATGCCAAAATAAATACATAATCCCTCTTTTATTCCCACTCTAACAGCTTTTTATTTCTTCTTCTTAATTATTATTATTATTATTATTATTATTATTGAAGAACAAATAGCAACGAGACAGTCTCAAGACAAATTAACAGCTTCGATAAATCAATACATTGCAAAATGCTTTCCTAATGTTTTGGTGTCGTACAAGGTGCATACATGACATTATGCCCACAGACATTATTTTAGCAGATGTCTCTAATCAGTGAATGAAGAGAGTGCAGCTATATACCTATCCTATTTTTTCATAGCTGAACTGTATCAGATTCAATAATTAACAGTTTCTCCCCAGTGTTTGTCCATAGTACTAGAAGCCGACATAATATCTTGTCCAACCACTATTAGTGCAAATCTTGCTTCTCATAGAATTAGGCAGAAGCACAGCATATTTATCCTAACTGTACTGTTTATACACCCACATCATGATTCTTCCTTTGTATCCCCCTTCTTTTTTTGTCTGGGCCTTTATTTCTTATTGTTGTTAGTAACATTATTCTATTCTCCTTTTTCAACATTGTTGAGGTCACTTTAAACTTTTTAATCTTTATGCCTCATTATTCACTGTCCAACCATGAGTTCTCATCCCGATAACCCCGACTTCTTCAGAGAATCCTAATTAGCAGTAACTTTTCTGTACTAGGTTTTCTCCATATCCAAACCCTTCTTATTTCACATATGGATGCAACCAGCTATCAACACTGCCGTGCTCATTTTCCATTTTTACTGTCATAGAGATATGTCTCAGAAATGCTATAGCCAGTCAGCTCTTTATATAAATACCTTTAGTCAACTCTTATGATTCACAATATAAAACCCAAACTCATCAGGTTATAAAAGTTCTGTTGTTCATTGTCATTGAAATGGGCCCTCAGAAGTTCTTACAGTCAATCATTTTGTTCTCAGTCTTCCAAAGCCAGGACCCTCTTACCAGAAGGGCAGATATTGTAGTATTGCACCAGGCCTAGATAGCCATTGGCTGACTGCTTCACTGCCATTAGAACCATTAGTATTGCTGATGGAACAAGTTGTGCTGGAAATACTAGAAATGTATTATTTGATGGTTGCAGGTTGGGAGTGCTCAGCGAGCCTTAGGGAGGACGAGCGGAAGCATCCTCAGCACTCCTCCGCTCTGACTGCTGAGGAGAACGTCTTCTTGCCTCCTCCAGCTTTCGGAGCTCTGTTCTTCACTTGTGGCCTCTCACCCTCGTGTGTCACATGTTGGACAAGATTCGAAGCCTTCACACAAAGCCGTACTCCCATCTCTTCTTAATATGATTTTGTGGCAGAGGGTCTGGGCTAGTCACTAAGCTGGTCAGGCTGGGTTGGAACTTCTGAACTTCTTGGCTGCACCTTCCAGAGTGGCGAGGTTGCAGATGTGCAGCTCCATGCCTGATGTATGACTGTAAAAGCCACCAGCACGGTATTTTCTCTTATATCCCATTCTCCTTGCCTAAATCCCTCTAACAAAGTCTGTAATGTGTCCTCGTATGGTAGTTGTGATTCAGTTTAAGGTGCATCCAGCAATCTAGAAAAGCAACCTCATGTCCAGGCTCTTTATCTCCTCCGCAGGGACCCACATCCAGCCAGATGCACAGTCTCTGGGGATCAGAACAGAGATATTTTCAGAGTTCACTGTTCTGCCTAAGAGAGAGAGAGCAGGTAGTGATTGCAAATGATAATATTAATAATCCCTGTTCTCAAACGAGGCATTAAACCACATCTTAGATTATCTTTCTGTTATTCTAGCAAAGTTCATGGGAAGCTACCCTCTTGTACCAGGTACCTTAAGGGTGGATCAAAATAACTGAAACACACATCTAGATGAAGATAGGTTTCAAATAAACAACACTTTCCTGAAAAGTAGATGATTCCAGTCCACCACAGTGAGCTTAATTAGGAAATATTCCCTGCTTTAATTTTTATCAAAAAAGTAATCTGATATTAATCAGGTTTTTTAAAAAACGTTTTTTCTTCATTTCTACTTTGTAAAATCCACCTTCTGCTATTGTTTTAAGGGAGGTTGTACTTGCTTTGTAAAATGGAAGTTATGTTGATTTGGTAACTCTTTTCTTTTTAAATTGTCTTTGCAAACTCTCAAATCTCAAAATGACTTTCTAGGCCTGGAGTTTGATCCCTGGTGTATGGTGCCTACCCTGCCTGGCCCACAGGGTGCCCTGAGACTTGGATTGGGACTGGGCACGGTGGAGCGCCCTGTAATCCCAGCTCTTGGGAAGCTGAAAGCAGGAGAATCACTATGAGTCCAATCTGTGTAGTGAGACCTTGTAGACCCTACACTAAATATATGCAAAAATAAGAGTAAATGACTTTCTACCAATCATAATAATTCAATTTATGAACCAAAATTATATAATGTTTTAGTAGTACCTATAATGTTCAAATCAATGCAGCAGGTACTCTGTGATATGTGAAAATGTGGTCCTACTCTCCACAAACAAATATTACTTAAGAAAAGTAACATGCTTTGTAGAATTAGCTCAAATGGAGGAACTTGTTTTAACTGACAGACCCTACTCTTTTATTTTTTCTTCAGTCCTTTTTAAACAGCATCTGTCCATAACATTCAGTAATGGCTGATCTGAATAAGGACTCCAGTATCTGTGATTGGTTGTGTATTTTATACTGTTTCACTTTTTTTCAGCACCATTTAAGAATATTCTGCCTCCATTCAACAAATCTGAAAGGTATATGTAACGATAAGAGTTCTCCAGAGTCAAACCCATTTTCAGGGGTGTACATCCATGAATGGAAAATGTTGCCCCACAGACTGTTTTCAGTAAATGCAGATGTTTAAATCTTGGGTCTGACTTTTTTACTTTTCATGACATAAGAAGGTATAAATAAGAAAAAAAGGCGTAGAACACTCCTGAGTCACCCACTTCAAAACTTTAGGACAAAGGAAGACAGTTCAGTAGCTTCTACTTGAGAACTGAATATAGAGCAAAATCTGACAAGTATAGCTTTGCAATACAAGAAAATATAGGATGTGATGATTAATTTTGTATTAACCTAGTCAGACCTTGATGCCTTTTTTTCTTTTTTTTTTGGTCAAAGACAAGTTATTGGGTGGGTAATTTTAAGATATAATTAATCCTCAAAGCAATATACTTTGGATAAAGCAAATTACTTTCCATTGTATGGGTGAACCACATCCAGTCGTTTCAAGGCCTTAAAAGAACAGACTTCTATAACCATAGGAAGAAAAAATTTCTCCTTTTAATATTATTCGTTTATTTATTTATTTTGTTTCAGGGTCTTTCTACGCTGTGCAGAATTGTAGTGATCCTCCTGTGTCACCCTCTCCCGAGCTGGGGTTCCAGGAGTGTACCATCCCATCCAGTTCCTGTGGCTGGCTCAGCCCACCCTAGGCAGGGCCAGGGTAGCATGTGGTGCCCAGAATTGAACTCAGGTCCTTGCAGTTGCCTAAGCTGGAGCTTAGACTGCTGAGCTATCTCTTTGGTCCCACTTAATTTTTTTAAAGTTGGATTATCACACTGTAAATCTTTTACCCTAAAGAAGCTTTGTGACGGGATTTCTCTGTCTTCAGTCGCTGAACTCTCTCTCCTTTAGGTACTATGAGATAACTCAACCCCACCTTATTTCTACACTGGCTGAGTCATGAATATCTGCTGCTCAAAAGTGTCTTAGGTCCTTTGAAGAATGGCATTAAAAATTGTAATCTAGGAGCTGGGTTGGCATATTAGGTTTATATTTGCTGGGTCAATAGGATTGCTATGCCACTTCCATGTACAGAAGTACAAAAGCAAAGATTTCTTTAAAATAAGTGTGCCTATTTATATTTCCACTCTTAACACTGGCATTTCTGCTTAATTTTTAAAATATTTAAAAATTGAACTGTTTTTCCTCAGGATGAAAGTATTTCTGACTAAATAATTGTGCTTATATATTTTTGTATAACAACATCCAAATAGAGCAAAAGGGATGTTAACATTAAAAGAAAGACACTAAGGTAAGTTCAACTTTTCCCATATAGTAATTTCTGCTTCTAGTACATATATATATATATATACAATGTACTTTGGTGCAGACTTGCGCATAATTTACAGCATGGCTACAGAAGTATTTATTTGCTGTGTGATTTGTTGGGTTTATTTCAAATTCAGAGCATTATCACTCCAACAGATGACAGCTGTATATTCTTAGAAACTGCCATTCTGGATGCTGATATTTAGATTCTGGTAGAGAGTGGTAGAAAGTAGTACTATCTATCTACTTTATGAGATATGGAAAGAAAAAAATCTCAGCAGTTAAATCTCTAAAGCCCTGTATAAGTGTCTCACTTAACCACCATCTGGCCTATCTGCCATGACTAAATGCAGGATTATATGCATAAGATTCATATGTATAATTTCAACCTTAGCAAAACAATTCTGTTTTCCATATTCAGTTAAACAATATTAAAATCTATACATGTTCATATATTCAATTAAATTTTAACTTGGCAAATCCTATCTTAATGCATTTTTTTATTTACCTTCTTTACTTTAATAAGATTAATGCTCACTTCATTTTTATAAAACATAATATTCACTTACAAGGTTAGTATATCTTCCCATATATGGTTCAGCTAATGGTTGAAGATGTAGATATCAGTTTGCAGTTTGTATCATTAATTAGTACAGTAAATTCTTTTGTTCAAGGATGATTTTGAGGATGGCATCTACTAAATTGGAGTGAATATTTTTATTAAGCCAGTACACATGCAACATTTTCTGAAAATTTGTGTAAGACTCTCTTTTGCATAACTCTATACATGTATATTTAGAGATCTTTTGAATTATAGTCTAATAAAAAATTTTAATGTATTTCTTAAGATGCTATGTACACTCAAATTCCTTAAATATTAGATAACAATACATCAGAAATGAAGTAATTAAATTAAAAAAACATATTTGGAAAAAATGTGTAAAGCTTATATCTTGAAACGTTTATATTTTAAATACAATTTTTTTTTTTTTACAGAATCAGCACATTTAAGATGACTTTGCAAATTAAAACACATTCGCTCTGGGGACTGCCCAGAGAGCTCAGCAGATTAAAGCCCCTGCTTAGGCAGATTCAGGAACCTGGTTTGATTCCCAGTGTGCTGTGCTGGCTGCACCCCCCAGGGCACTGAGATTGGGCCTGGTGGTGTGAGCCTGTAATCCCGATGCTTGGGAGGCTGAAAACAGGAGGGCCACTAAGACTCTGATCTGTACAGTGAGGCTCACTCACTGTAAATAAAAAAATAAAAAAATAAAAAAATGCATTCACTCTGGATTTGGTGGTGCAGGTCAGAAATTTCAGCATTCAGGAGTCTGAGAGAGAATCTCAAGTTAAAGGTTGGCTTGGGAAATTTAAAAAAATCAAAACTAACTTGCTGTATATCATGGTTTTCTGTGTCTCAAAATCAAAAGCAAAACAACAAGCAAATTGTATTTATAGAAAACATCAGATTATAAAATCGCAACACACTTTAATACCATATTTAAAAAGTATTTTTGTTTTCTTTCTCTTTCCTTAGCAGTTTAGCTACAAATTCTCATACATAATTGTCAGCATAGAAAGATGCTGTGGCATGAAATCACAGCTTTGTATGTGGCAACTGTCAGTACTAATATAAAATAAAACAATTATTTGCTAAATAAAATATATATCACTATGTATTACTCTACTACCTTTGAGGACTTTACACACATTTTCTTTAGTTCCCTTAAATCTCTACATTTTTTAGGAAAAATACACAAACATTAACATTACTAAATTAAAAACATCTAACTTTAAGCAATTTTTTTTCCTAGTGCTCTACCATGAATACAGAACTTGATTTTTTATATCATGCTAATTATTTATTTATTCATTCATTCATTCATTGAGTATTTCAAGGAAGGGTCTAAGGGTATTCTGGGTCTCACTACTAGATGGGACTTTTAGAGCTGGGATTACAGGTGTGGGCCACCACATCCAGTCTCAATTACCATCTCAGTGCACCCTGGGGTGGGCCCAGCACAGCAGGCCCAGGGATCGAGCCCCCAGCCCCTGCCCCTGCTTGCAAGTACTTCAATCCATTTAGTTATTTGGCCAGCCCTCGATATCATGCTATTTATGGAGATAATAAATTTTGGTTATAAAATCAGTAAATCATAGAGTTTTGAGAAACATATAAATATGTTCCCAGTTATTCCCTCTTTCCAGTAGAAACGTATACTCAAGGACATGATTCAGATGTAAATGTTTTATATTTTCACAACACAATCATTTTGTTTGCCTTCAGATATTTCATATGTTTTGTTTGTTTGTTGTTCCTAATCAAAACCATCATTTTTGAGACACTGAGATCCAGACACCTCTTTGGATTCACTATATCTCTATTATGTATTTTTCTGGATCTTACTCTGAGCTTCTGTTTGGAATTCTTTACCTTTAAAAAAGTGTATACAATACATAAAGCCACATACATATTGTGAAATACTAATGTCTACTTGCCTTATGCAGCATAAAGCTTACTCTGAAGAGTGAAATTACACCAATGTCTTGCCTTTGAAGAGCTTAGTGCCCTCTTGGGCATTGTGGGTCCTTTACCTTTAAGCAACTTATGCAAAATTTGAGGTCTCCTGAAATTCTGCCCAAATTGTTTAGGCTAATTGTAAGGCAATCTTCTGGGTTTCTGGTATGTCCAGAAAAAGGCATTGCAAAAGCATGTGGAAACCTGATATATAGGTGGGCCAAGATAACTTCAGGAGCAGAGGAGGAAGAGAAGCATGCCACCTGGGAGGCAGTTTGCTCCTAGAGAGAAGGGAAGCTCAGCTTGTACTATTAGAGGCTGAGATTCAGGCAAACAGTGACAAAAACATAGTCAGGAGGCTCTTTACATGTGTGTATGACTACTATTTCCTTCGAGTATTTCAGTGCCTACTTTCATTCTCTGTCTCTGTCTCTTTTTCCTCTGTCTCTCTCTACCTCTTTCTCTGTCTCTGTCTCTGTCTCTCTGACACACACACACACACACACACACACACACACACACACACACACACACTACTCCAGCTCATAGGAGTGGTCTTATGCTAGATTTTAGGATGTCTTAGATATGTGACTATCTAATAGCTCCTAAAACCAAGAGAAGAAAACTATAATTTTGAATCATCTCTGTTTTTCAATACAGAACTACAAATTTAGGACCATAATAAATCGGCTATTTAATGAATAAGAGTTCAATGATCCTTCTATTCCTAGATTATGGACATCCCTATTGAAAGTTGATATGGATTATCAGGATTATAATTATCAAGATACCTAATAATTCTATGACACCTTATAGGATATCTTAAAAGATATAAGGGGGACACTGAACTCAACAAATAATCAATGGTGATTTACAGCTAAGAGGTCTATACTACCAGCCCCACACTGGGGAGGCAAGATGGAAGAATCAAATGAAAACCTTTCACTGAGTTATCCAGATTGGCTTCTCATCCATTCTGCCCACTTTGGGGGTTATACTTCAAGCTGTGTAGCAAAAAATAAAATGTTCTGGATCTACAATGAGATTTTGTCATTATTTTAATTTTTTCCTTACTAGAGAAAGGTGGAAAGATGAACTACTTATTATCATATGCAGATGCTTAAAATCACCTGGACTTGGACCAGATGGACAGCTCAGGGGGTTAAAGTGTCTGCTTAGGCAGACTCAGGGATGGGGGTTCCATCCCTGGTGTATCTTGTTGGCCCTGCCCCAGGGTGCACTGAGATCTGATTCAGATGGGGCCTGGTGGTATGCTTGTAATCCCAGCACTTGGGAGACTTAAAATAAGGGAATCACTACTAGTCCAATCTGTGTAGTGAGACCTTGTAGACCCAGCACTAAATAAAACATTAAAAAAATCACATGAAGTTATTATCTAATAGTTTCTGTGGTCACAATTTAGCTAAGTCATGGACTCTTAAGTCTCAAAAACTGCAATCAATGTGTCCATAAGGCAGGGCTAATGATGGAAGCACAGTGATAGATATGTACAATGAAAAAGTCAACCAATCCATTCACTTCTCCTTGGATTTTATGACACAATGGAAGAGTTTCACTAGTGGATGAATGTAGAACTTCATTTATGATGTAGAGAAGTTAGAATTTTGTGATTGATTGGCTGTTACCTGGTGTACCACAAAATCAGTCAAGAAAGACACCAGGGTTTTGATTTCAATAATTTTGTGGAGCTGGCAAGATAGCTCAGCAGACTAAGCTCCTGCTTAGGCAAGAGCAGGGACTGGAGTCCATCTCTAGAGAGACTGAAAACAGGAGAATCACTAGGAGTCTGAGCTGTGTAGTGAGACCTTGTAGCAAATACATAAATAATTAATTTTGTGGCTTGTGTGTTCTTCAGTAATTTGAATATTGGGGAATAAAAGCAATGTTTTGAAAGTAAGTATACTTTATCTGAATAATAAAATATTTAATTAATGCCATGTACTGTATTCTGTCTTTTATGAGGCATTTACATAAACGTAAATAAGTACCAGCCTTATAAACAACTTTGCTAGAGAACCAGCTTGTCCTTTCTTGCTTATCCTTAATTAGCAATATCATTCCCTTGACATGGCTGATTGAACCAAGCATAGCTATCCAACCTCAGAGGAACCAGTCTATAATCTAATTGGAATTAATCAAATTCCCTTTTGAGAATTTGAACTAAGATGCACAGAAATCTAACAGATTGATAGCTGAGATAATGACAGATAATTAGAGTAAAGGTCCACAAACTCTTACAGTTGAGTTCCTTGGAGCTCTATTGTAAAGCTTACTAAAATTCAAATACTCTATTTTGCCTTAAATACAAAATAAACCTAATACAATAAATCCTGTTATTTTGGGCTACATTGAGAAGACTATAGAAAACAAGATTTTCCTCCATAAAATATGTCGAAGACTGATGACTACTAAAAGATCAAGAAATAAATCTTAGATGCTACCTTAGTACTATGGAATCAGTTGTGTCTACCTCGCTTTAGAAACAGAAAATCAATCAAGATATTCTCTGTATACCCAACTCATCCTTTTACAGGTCCTCTATTGCTTCCTCTATGTTCCAATATTTTCATGAACACCATGAAGATACTTATCTTGGCTTCTGCACCATGCCACAAAATCCTAAAGAAAGAATTCTCAGGTTCTGTTATAATCCCCAGGAGCATACAGGTTTAGTTAACACATTTGGCATTTTGATGAATTGGGGGATATATTATATTTCTGAAGAAATACTGTTGCATGCTGAACTTGGAAGAGACCATATCTCTCAGGAAAAGCAAGAGTTGTATAATCAATTATCATTCAAGAAGTTAAGGAACTGAATTATAAACAGTATTTCAGATTATCATTGTAAACATTGAAAGCTGGACAATATCCACTTGAAATCTATCCTTTGACTTTTCTACATCACATATCATGTTTCCATCACTTAAAATATACTGGTTTTACTTGAAAATTGAACTACTGTACATGTCATGAATTTAAAATAGAATAATCTAGATGGCAATTTAGTACATGACACATTTTTCTCAATTTTTTTTTAATGTATTGGGTTGTTACAGGGTCTCACTATGCAGTACAGATTCAGTGATCCTCCTGTTTTCAGCCTCCCCAGCACTGGGATTACAGACGTGCGCCACTATGCCCAAACTCTGTGGCCGGCTCAGCCTGTCCCGGGGGCAGGACTGGAGTGGGCATGTGGTGCGGGGGATTGAACCGCAGTCCCTGCACTTGCCTAAGCTTGCCTAAGCAGGGGGTGTAGTCTACTGAGCTATCTTGCTGGTCTCTGAAATTAGTTTTTTTTTCTCTAAAATATATTTATCAGAGCGGTGGTATAGCTCAGCGGACTAGGCACTTACTTAGGTAAGCGCAGGGACCAGGGTTCGATCCCTGGTTTCACATGCCACGCCGGCCCCGCCTTCGGGTGGGCTGAGCCGGAGATGAAGTCTGGGCGTGGTTGTACGCGCCTGTAATCCCAGCACTAGGGAGGCAGAAAGCGGGAGGATCCCTGTGAATGTGGGCTGCATGGTGAGACTCTGTACAAAAACCAAAAGCAAAACCAAAACAAAAACCTAACAATAAAATATATTTATCCTATTAAAGGAATTATTGACTGATATACTATAGCTATTAGACATTTTGTGAGGAATGGGTCCACTATGGAAAACAAGAAGTGAAATCTAAATTCAGGAAGATTATCATCCACTGAAAATTTATACATACATTTGTAATAAGTTTAAAGCACAAATAAAAAAAAAAAACACTCTAGGGAGTCAGGAGATAGCTCAGTGGAATAAATGTTTGCCTGGGAAGTACAAGGTTTGAGCTCTGGTACCACCAAATAAATAAATAAATAAATAAATAAGAACAGTTTGCTTGGAATAGTGCTTAAAAATATTTTAAATGAACTGTCTTAAGTCACTGAACCATTTCTTCTTGGATTTTCATGCTGGAGTATGGGTTCAAGAAGAAGGGAATTTTAGCCTTCTTCAAAATGCTTTTTGTATTTTGTAGTTATGCTAAAAATGAGAAGTCATTTCACCAACATATAACCTTTAAACATCTATATCTTGGTAGTTTTGTGTCAGTAAGATGGCTCAGTGGAATAAGTGCTTCCCTGGCAAGCACAAGGGCATGAGTTCAATCCCCTTAACAAAAATAAACATTAAAAAAAATAAATAAATCATGGTAGCTTTAAATGTATTGGCAACTGATGTTTTAATTTAGCATTTGATTCTTTTGTACACTTTCACCAAAGCAAATTTGTAAGACATTATCTGCACAAGTTCATGAAGTTATGTGAGAACAGACAACACCAAATCCAACCAATATGCTATTTCATCTGCTATTTTTGCTCAGCTGAAGAGTGAGAATTAGCATTTTATTTAAAAAGTATTCTACCATATTTACAGAAAAGAGAAGCTCTAGAAGTCATCTTTGGGTTGCAAGTAATATCAGAAACCAAAATTTACAGTATTTTTTTTATATCTAAAAGAGCATTTGGCATTAGAATTTCTCTTAAAATAAAATCTCCTGTTGTCTGATGTTATTTTCATCACTCTAATTTTATTTTTAGTTTATATTCACATACTAAAATGTAGATATTAAACACATTACTTTCACACTATCAGGTGCTTGGAGAAATTCAAATCCCTAGATTTTTGATAAAGTTTCTGGCCACTTACTTTTGGGGCAGATCAATTTGCATGCTTCTTTTGCCCTTCTGAAGAATCTTCAGGAGACACTGACAATATGAGTTATCAGTTCACCTCCAGCTAATTCCTTGAACCTTAGATACTACCTCAGCATGAAATAGTCCCTTTACGTGAAACATTGTTCCTCCCTTAGATGAATCATCTGAACTACATTTGCTAATCTGGCTTTCTTTATTATTCTACATAAGGAACCTCAACCATATTTACTCCTGTAAGTCCAAAAATACTTATTCCCATGATTCATTGTTCTTAGTCTTGATCTAGAGGGTTTCCCACCTCTTCTTCTTAGGAAATAGAAAATTGGTATAAAATGAAGTGTTTTCCCTGGTGTCTCTAAATAATTATCACTGTTTCTAATAATTTATGCATGAATTATGTGATTCTTTTTTGGGTCCTAAATTCACAAAATATCATTATACATCAATTACATTCTCATTTGCCAGTTTAGTTTGTACTTTGTTTAAACATGTCTCTTCTTAATCTTAGGCATAAAAACAAGACTTAAAAAAAAAAGACCAAAATTGTCAGTTTGGCTTACATTTCAGTTGGCTTTCCTGCCCTTTTTACAGTTAACATTTCAGGGGGAGATAACAGGGACTTAATATTTCAGGGAGAGAGCTCAGTGGAATAAGTGCTTGCCTGGCAAGAGCAAGGTCCTGAGTTTGATCCCTGGCACCACAAACAAACAAACAAACAAACTAAACTATAGTTAACATTTTTACCTTAATTGAATCATTTGATTTATACCTGCCATTTTGAGCAATCCTAAATGATCAGCTTTAGAGTAGGTGTTCATTTCACTTATTTACTATAGTGTTGTGACTTCTGAAATTTGCTTCTTTACCTGAAACAAAAGAGCCTTTCATCCCCTCTATCACTCATATTTTCCATTCCTTTTATCTCACAATGATGACTGTACAAGTCATCCAAAGACTGTGTTGGTAGCGCTTTCAAGGGATTTGATCATACCCGGATCTGGTACTATTTAAATCATATTTTTGGGGTGGCCAGATATGTCAGCAGACTAAAGAGCCTGCTCAGACAGAGCACAGTGGCCAAGGTTTGATCCCCCACCTGCCTTGCCAGCCTTACCCCTAGGGGAGTGCTGAGAGTGAGATTCAGACTGGGAGTGGTGGCGCGTGCCTGTAATCCCAACACTTGGGAGGCTGAAAACAGGAGAATTACTATTAGTCTGATCTGTGTAGTGAGACTCTGCACCATTAATAAATAAATATTTTCATTATTTACTAGTATCTAATATGAAGAGGCTGGTAAAATTGGGTTCAAAAACTGGCAAAGCTTTATGACAAATTTCATCCATAGGATTCTTTATGTGTATTATATAATTTTATTTATGTTAATTTTTATTTATTTATTTATTTTTCAGAACTGAGGATTAATCTCAGGACCATGTGCTTGTTAGGCAAGCATTTATTCTACTGAGCTATCTCCCTAGCCCTTTAATTTTTATTTCTTAAGGACAGAATGTGCATTATTTTCCATTTTCTTATATCAAATTCATTTCATGTATTTGTATACTTCCTCATCTTTGTAGACCTCTAAATTGGCAATTCTCTGAAATAGAAGAGGTCTAGGTTTTGCAGAGCCACAAAAAGGCAATAAAAATTTCATGCTATCTTATAGCATATTTAATTCCATCACTGATTTCTTATTAAATATCAGATTATGAAAGCAAGATTACAGCATTAAATACAAACAAATGATGTAAGTCCCACTTGAGTAAAGAGAAGCAATGAACAATTCATTTAATTTGTGGAAATCCTGATAGAGAAACTCTTCAAATGGAAGTAACTGCTGAGCCTCCCTGAGTGAGCTCTAGGCTCTCTAAGGAAAGATGTAAGCTGAAGTACACAGCAAATAGTAGGCAGCGTCTCCAACCAAGCTGTAATTTTGAGTTGTTAGTTGGCAGGTGATATTGGAAAGCTTGCAAATGATCTATAACCTGAGGAACCCGAGAAACACACCTGTCAATGGAGCTCTCAAGGATTCAAATAGAATAAAAAAGTGTTAGATTTACATTTTTATTTTCCATTTGCCAAGGAATTTTAAGTTCTGGTTCTCTGTATATTATCCCCAAACCCAGATATTGTATTTTGGTGAAATTGCTAAACAGACCTTTCTGATAAGACTGCTAAATGAATATATACATATATACATATATATATATTAACATATATAGCATATATGTGATAAAAATGATTATGAATGATTGTTGACATCTTCTGGTCTAAAATTAATTTTGCACATTTTTCTGATCTCTACAAGTAAGCAATTTGGTTCTACTGAACAATCTGCCACTTTCACACATCTTATTTTGATTCTATCCTGACAATGTGGCTGTGATATGATAGGTACAGGTCGTAAATGGAAGAGAACAAAAGTGACTGACAGAGCCTCAGGTGAGAACAGGTAAAGTGAATATTTTACCATTGTCACCCCTTATACAGCTTGCATTTGAACAGTTTGATTTCATTTGACTTTTTTATTGAAGGTGTGTAAATCCTTTTCTTCTGATAATATATATATATATTTTTTTTTTCCTTTGTTTTTCAGATTATCTCTTTATTGATGTATTTTCTGCTGTACCTTAGCTAGCTGGGCATTCGACAACGCTGTTGTTGATGTCATCTATGATGTCTTGAAGGTGCTGGCTGTCCACATTGCAGCCCACAGACTGGGCGGTCCCCAGGATCTCCTTAATGATTCCGGAAAGTTCTCTGGCTAAAGAGCGGTGCAGCATCTGTCAGGCAATGTTGACAATCTCATCAAAAGTGATATTTTCGCTGTGTTTAATGTTCTTCTGCTTCTTTCTGTCTCTTGGTAGCTCCTTGAGGGCTTTGACAAACAGGGCAGAGGCAGAAGGCACCACCTCAGTCTGTGCCTGTCTGTTCTGAAGAGTCAGTTGCATGGTAATCCACAGGCCCTTCCAGTCACTAGTTGCCTTGGCGGTGTCATCCCCTACTTTTTCTGAGACAGACCCAAGGGACCAATCTTGGGGGCTAGGGCAGACGCGGCACCAACTTCATCACCACAGTGTGCCTCAGGTTCATGACTTTGATCTTATTGGGGTCGAACTTGGCTGGCGTGCTGGAGGTGGCTGGTGTCGGATGAATCCAGATTCGGAACTACCGAAGAAAGTTGTTCCTTAGCCTCTTCTTAGCTGAAAGCCAAAAAGTCTTCCAAAATATTTTGGTATTCTAATAATTTAAGCACTGACATTTATTTGCCCTCCTTTCACTTTAGGGTTTTAGGAATTTGTCAAGAAATAACCTTGGCTCAATTCACTTATTAGGTCTGTCAAGGATAGAGTTAGAGCACAAGACACAGAGACATAGCTTTGAATTTAAGTTCTGATTCTGAAATCTGAGAGATTAACATTCTTTTAGATAGGTCCCGTAAATTAAATGGTCTTCTATTTTCATATCAGTTCAGTGGAGGTCACAGTCTATAACCCATGGAGTTGTGAGCACTAAATGAATGAACAGGTGCAACTTTGTAAATGGTTGATCATTATGTTAGGTATCAATATTAATAATTTCTCCTTGAAACTGTATCGTGATTTAGGAATTATATGGCAGTTGAGTCTATGTAAATGAGACTTGTGCATATTGGCTCAGAAGCCCTAATTATAGTAAGGCAATAAATGAGATTATTCTGCCAGATTCAAATGACTGAGCTAACTTGTCTGGACAGGCTGATACTGGAACTAATTAAAGCTCTTTGGATTGCTTTATTGTGTATGACTTACAAAGAGGTAGCTGGTTATCCTTAAGTTGACTTTTAAAGCAAATTTAAAATTAATAGCACTCAAAAAGATTTCTGGTGCTTAATTTTAAGGTAAGTCAACAATATTTTATAAATAATATGTGAAAACTAATTGAAATGATATGAGTCATTCCATATGCCTAGAAAATCCCTAGTGGCATCATGTTTTTAATTAAAGTATGGGTAGCATACTCTGAATTCCACAGGTTTAAAGTTTCAATCTGACAAGATTTTTGTTGTTGTTGTTGTTAACAGGCCTACTGGATCTTTTATGCAGTTCAATATATAAGGTGACACAAAGTAAGATAAGTGAAGTTCCAGTTTGGGTGCCTCCATTTCTCAGACCTGTGTCCTGATCCAGTGACTACCAAAAACAAGAAGAGTTGAGCAGAGTTCTTGATCATGAGGAAAATACTGTCAGGTGCGGGAAGGGAAAGGCTTCACCTCTTCACAACCTGAATGACCTCCTTGTCCTTCAACATATGATCATTACTCTCGGAGGACTGTGTTTCACAGAGAGGTCCCAGACAACAGTGTATTTTAATTATTTGTAAGATTTTTGTGAATCTTCATGCAGAAATTCTCTACTGTGGTCCTGGAGTAAGGCAGTACCACAGGAGATGTGTAATCTGCTAACTGCCCTTTGGGTTTGGTGTAGATTCTTACTTGTTTCAGATAGTCCCAGACCTTCTCCAAGAAGTCATCAAAATTCCATTGGTAATGGGCAGTGACAGGTACACAGTGTGGCCCCTTATAGATGAAGTCCAATTCCTCACTGAAGATTTGGTTACAAGGAGTTGGGAGTCATGGAAGCTGGAAAATTGATCACATGTGTGTAGGAGGGACCAGGCTCCGGTGCCTAAAGCAAGCAAGTTGCCTCAGTCTTGAGATACGCATTCTGACTGGTTAATGTTGGCTATTAGTCACTAGGCAACCTTGTGTCATGTGTTGCTAACTTTGTAAAGGTTTGAATAAACATCTGTATTGTTGCTCAGGGGGTTGTCTTCCCAACCAGGTGGATGGGCCACCACCTAACTCAGCTTTTGTCTTCTTGTCTACCTTTCCTTCATTCCTGCCACTGTATTCCCCCAGGTAGAATGGATCACACTGAGATGCAGGGATCCTTACAAGGGATATACACTCTGTTTCCTTCCACCACATCAAGAAGTTGTCAGTTGTGGCATCACTCCACAAACTTATATCAGCATTAAAAGTTTTGTATTTAGCCAGTTTCAGCATCCAGCTCACTCCGAGGGCAAGTAACTATGAGATTAATGCCTCCCTTGTCTTTCTTCTTAAAACCAATGTTAGGAGTTTTGCTATTCAAGCAAATGGCAAAGCCTTCCAGCTCATGTCAGTTACCTTCTTTGTCTCATGGGTTTCAAGAAATACAGAACAATCAGGATCAAATTACATGTTCGAGTCCCTGCAATGACTTGACATCCTCTACCTTTCCCATCCTTAGCATCTTCAATGATAACTGGGTGATCTAGGAGCTGGATCTTGGCACCTTTGTACCTAATGATGACAGGCACAGTAGTCAGAATAGTGAACTCAGACTGCCATGTCAGAAAACACCCCTGCCAGATTGAATTCCCCAAAGATGGGAAACCCACACACCAATTCCAGCATCAGCTGTCTTGGCCACATCAAAATCTTGTCCTGGCCCACTACCACCACCACCACCAGCACAACCACTGCCACCACCACCACCATCACCACCTTTTGGTGTAATGAGTTCTCTAGGAAGCTTAGCAAGGTGAACCTAAAGCAGACCGAGGTGATGTGCCGTGGCCTTGTTCTTTTGATTCTGAGCCATCTTGGCTTCTATCTCCACAATCTTTGCTAAAGTGCTACTCATGTAGCAAGTCAATAGCCTCCACCCTTGCTGTCTCCTTCACACCACACCACAGACAAGCCACAGCCCTCAATTTGAAAAGATTTAGAAATAAATGTAACTATGTAAACATCATACCAAAAAACAGTATTTCACTTTCATCACTCCAGAAATTATCTAAGTCCTCTTTCAGTTAATATTTCTACCTGTAATCATTGTAATTATTCCTTTCATAATGTATAATTTTGTATTATTTGAATTTCATATAATGAAATAATAAAAATATGAACTTTTATGTGGCTGATTTTATTTAAAAATGTTTTGTTGATTTACCAATGTGGTTTTATACACTCATTTTTTTATCCATTTTTATTACTAAAGAATATGTCAGAATGTTTATTGGCATATCACTTCAGATGCACACTTCCAGTTTGAGCAAAGTTTGAGAATATCCTTTACTGTACATATGTTCCATTTCTTCTATATAAATACCCATTTGTGGTTATCAGCAAGGTAAATAATAAATGAAAGTTGGATTTTACAATAAATTGCCATAATGATTTTCAAATATTTGCACTATAACATATGTGCTAGTAATAAATGTTTTAGATGCTGTTATCCTCATGAAAATTTGATGTAATCTTACTCATTTTTTTTTGCTATTTCAGTGGATGCTGAATGGCATCTCATTTTGGTTTTAACTTGATTTTCATTGATTACTGGTGGCCTCAAATACACTTTTATCTTATTAAGTACTCATATACATTCTTTAATAAAGTTTATTTGCCTATATTTGGAACTGAATTCTTTGTTTAATTTATTTGTAGAAATCCTTTATATACTCTGAATACAAACCTTTTATTAATTATATGCACTGAAAATACATTTCCCAATATGCACTATTGTTCATTTTCTTAAGAATAAGTTTTGAAAGGGTGAATACTTTATTTTCATGTGGTTCTTCTATCATTTATTTTATGGTTGGTGCTTTAGTGTTCCTACTGAAAATTTTCTTCTTTTAGGTGACATAATATTTTCATGTAATAGGTATAGTTTTCTTCTTTACATCTATGATCCATTAACAGTGGATCTATGTGCAAATTAACTTTTGTGAATTAACAGTGAAGATATGTTGTAATCTTGTTTGACTCAGTGTAGCATGTATTAGTTTTGTGGAGACTACCCTGTCTACTGAATTGTCTTGAGTTTTATTTTTATGTTTTTTTTTTTTTTTGAGTGTGTGTGTGTGTGTTTTAGACAGGGTCTCACTATGTAGCCCAGACTGGCCTCAGATTCATGGCAATCCTCCTGTCTCAGCCACCTGTATGCTTGGCCTATAGGCAAGTATCACCACTCATGGCAGGGACCTTTATTGAAACCATCAACATAGAACTCTTTCTAGGCATCTCTTCCCCTTTTTGAGCTGCTTGTTTTGTGCTTACACCAAACAACATTATTATAAGCAATAGTTTTATGTTCAGCATAAAATCAGGTTGTAGGAATTCTTCAACAAGTTTTTTTTTTTTTTTGTTATTGCTTTGCCATTATTTTAATTAAGAATTTTGGGCTGGCCAGATAGCTCAGAGGATTAAAGTGTCTGCTTAAGCGGACCCAGAGACCAAGGCTAGATCCACTACATGCTGTGCCAGTCCCACCCCCAAGGTGCAGAGACATTGAAGGAGACTGGGTGTGGTAGCATGCACTTGTAATCCCAGTGCTTGGGAGGCTGAAAAGCAGGGAGGATCATTGCAAGTCCAATCTGTGTAGTAAGACCCTGCAGACCCTGTACTAAATCCATTTAAAAAAAGAATTAGGAATGCAAATTTTATAGTAAAGGTGTGAAAATCCTCAAAGATTTCATTGAGAATTTAGTTAGGATCACACTGAAAGTATATGCTAATTTTAAGGTATTGGCTCTTCAGTAACAATTCTTATAAGTCTTGTGATGAATAATATGAATATATATTTATAAGTAAATTATACTCATCTAGTTTGTGGGTTTTCTCATCAATTATTAGTTTTTAGAGCTCTTATAGTGCTTTTGGTAATTGTACTTCTACTGTGTTTTTGGAGTCTACTGTAAAGTAAAAATTTTCTCAATTGCATATCTCTTTGATGTTTCTCGTATATATGAAAATAATTTTCTTTTACATATTGTATTAGTTTCACACTGTTATGTAACAAGTTGCAAAAACCTTAATAGCTTAAAGCAACATGCATTTATTATATTTTAGTTCAATAGTTTATATAGCAAGCCTGTGACAGATGACTGTATTTTCACAGATATATAATGATTCTCACAACTTGGGTAGTTCTAGGTCATGATTGCATAGTAGGTAGGCGTGCATAAACTTGTGTGCTATAATCACAATTGATCCTCTGTCTACGATTACATCACTTAGTCTTCAGTACCATTTCATCTTGATCACTTGGAAAATGGTAATATTTGTCTACTGCATAGCACTTGTAGTAGAGATCAATGTCTTTAATCAGCACAGTCTCATAGGAAGGAACACATATTTTTCAAGTACAAGTATCCCAAAGCTATGACATTTATGGCAATACAATTATAATATTAAATAAGATTTGTTTCTGTGTAATTGTGTATCTTCTACTGTGATCAATATATTTCAGAACAAATGTGCTATTACTATATGCCTTATAAAAATTTGTTTGGCAGTTAGGGACATGAAAGCTAGAGAGGATATTAACAGTATGGGTAGTTCACACAGCTTATTTCTAGATAAGAGCTCCTAGATGCTACATTGTACTACTGTTAAATTACATGTATTTTGATAGAGTGTTATATTTTTATATTTATTTCCTATTGTAAAAGTCTACAGGAATAGATTATTTCAAAGATAATAAAAGTAAAACAGCAAGATTAAAATTTTTCTCTTCACCACAAAAGAAGTGACTAGAAAAACAATGATTATATTCTGTCTTCTTCTGAAAAGCTGACTTGAATTACTGCAATGGATAAGTTATATAGTATCTTATGTTTTCTTGTTCCTAAAGAATAAGATTGCAATCTTAACATTTTATTGACCTATAATGATGATTTAGATGAGAATCGTTGCTGCACAACCTCTATATTTTACTACATCTATTTTTATTTCTTACTTTTGTCTCTAATCTCTTTATACC
This sequence comes from Ctenomys sociabilis, assembly GCA_004027165.1. NCBI lineage: Eukaryota > Metazoa > Chordata > Mammalia > Rodentia > Ctenomyidae > Ctenomys > Ctenomys sociabilis. Next base: position 18,718 of record PVKA01004794.1, on the reverse strand, counting down.
TGATTAATAAGACTCCATTATACAAAATACCATGTCTTCTTTATCCATTCCACAGTTGGTGGACATTTGAATTGTTTCCAAGATTTAGCTGTGACAAATTGTGCTGCTACAAATATGGGTGCATGTATATCATTGTGGTATGTTGATTTCACTTCTTTTGGAAAAATAACCATGAGGGGAACAGCAGGCTTGAAAGGAACCTCCAATCCTAGCTTTTTGAGAAATCTCCATACTGATTTCCATAATGTTTGTGCCAGCCATCACTCCCACCAATAGTGGAGAAGAGTTTCTTTTTCCCCATACCTTTCTGAGGATTTGTTATTGGTTGAATTCTTGACTGTAGCCATTCTTTCTGGCATAAGATTTTATCTCAGAGTTATTTAAATTATCATCTCTTGAAGGATGAATGATGTTGAACATTTTTTCATATATTTATTCACCATTTGAATATCTTCATTTGTGATGTGTATTTATCTCAGATGCCCATTTTTGGATTGGATCTTGAATATTTTTTTGTATTTAGTGCAGGGTCTATAGGGTCTACAGGGTCCCACTATGTAGATTGGACTTGTAGTGATCCTCCTGTTTTCAGGCTCACAAGTGGTGGGTTTACAGGCATGTGCCACCACACCCATTCTCAATCCCCATCTCAGTGAGCCCCAGTGGCAGAGACAGTATGGTGGACCTTGGATTGAACCTCTGACCCCTGAGTCTATTTAAGCAGGCAGTTTAATCTGCTGAGCTATTTGGCTGGCTTGGTCATTGAATTCTTTCTGTTTGTTTTGTTTTGTGCAACTGGAGACTGAAATCAGGCCCTTGCCCTTGCCAGGAAAATGCTTATTCCACTGAGTCATCTCCCAAGCCATTGTGTCTTTGAGTTTTGATGGCCTAATTTTTAAAAAAAAATATTTAAAAAAAATATTTATGTGTTCTAGGTAGGAGTCCTTTGTCTGACGGACAGTCTGTTGTAATCATCTTCCACTTTGTCGGTTTTCCTTTTACTCTGATGATGATTTCTTTTGATATGCAGAAACATTTCAAAAAAATGACATTCCAATTATTGATTCTTTGAAATTGTTTCCCATACAGTTTGATTGTTTGATCATGAGTTCCTTACCTACTCCTATATCCTTAAAGTTTCTACCTCCTTTCTCTTCCAGAACATACAGTGTTTCAGGTTTAATATTTAAATCTTTAATCCATTTTTTTTGGTGGAACAAGGGATTGAACTTAGGCCCTTGTTCTTGCCAGGCAAGCACTTATTCTACAGAGCTATCTCCCAAGCCATTTTGACTATACTTTTGTTCATTGATCCATTTTTTCATCATGTGAAAAGCCAGTTTGTTCAGGCCCATTAATTAAATAGGCTACCTTTCTTCTAATGAACATATTTTGTCCCTTTTCCAAGGATAAGGTGGCTGAGTGTGCCTGTAGTTGTGTGTACATCTTCTAATCTGTTCCATTGATTTTTAAGGTCTGTTTTTAATGCTAGTACCATGTTGATTTTTAAAAATGTTTTATTTGTTTTAATAAGGAAAAAGTGGCAATGAAGCAGTTTCGAAACAGGTTAGTAGGACAGTCACAATAATTAATACATTGCGTATTGTTGTCTTCCTAGTAGTTATTCAGAGGATAAGATGCAGACATGATATCTTATCTAAACAATATTTGTACAAATATTTCTTCTCAATAAACTACTAAGTAGCTGTTTATCTATTTTAACTATTTTGTATGTACATATATTTTTTTTATTACAAAATGGTCCTTTATTTATATCCCTCTTTTTGGTTATATTTTGTCAGGATGGGTGTTCCATTGTTGTTAGAGAAGCTGTATTTGGAAAGTCTTTAAAGGACTTTCCATACTTAATGTCAGTCCAAATATTGTTGGTACTTGATTTCAGCAAAATAAGCCAATATACTCCAATAGTCCCTAACAGTATTGGGTTATCAGTGGAACCGGCAATTGTCAGATGTTATTGACTTGAGCCTTTTACAGCTCAGCATATTAATATGGCATTACTTTTTATACCTCGTGGTTATACTTTTCTGCTGGATGGTTAAGATAAAGTTAAAGCAAGACCTATGCAAGTAAAAATGTAACTTTTGTATCTGACAAGGTCAGTCAGATCTCCTTGAGATTTGCCCTGAAACCATGTGCAGCACCATGAGATCTTTCGTCAGTGTCAGCCATCTGGATGCGTCATGGTCATTGCTTGACCAATTTGCTTTTATCACAGTACCTTTGCAGTATAATTTCAATTCAGGGATTGTGATGCCTCCCACTTTTCCTTTGTTATCAAAAATTGCTTTTGCTATTCTAGGTCTCTTCTGGTTCCAGATGAAGTTTAGATATTTTTTTTTTCTAGATCTGTGAGGTATACTAATAGTATTTTAGTTGGGATTGCATTGAAACCAAACAAGAATTTTGGGAGTGTGGCTATTTTCACAATGCTGATTCTTCTTATCCAGGAGAAAGGAATATCATTCTGTCTTTTGAAATCCTCCTCAATCTCTTTTTTCAGAGTACTTTAATTTTCACTGTATAAACCTTTTACTTTATTTGTGAGATTGATTCCTAAGTATTTCATTTTTGGGGAGTGTTATTTAGGGGTTATTATTGTCTCTTGTCTCTTTCAGTGCATTCGTTTCTGGTGTATAGAAGTGCTACTGATTTTTGCATGTAGACTTTGTGTCTTGCTACACTCCTGAAATTTGGTAATTAAATCTACAATTGTCTTAGCAGAGTTTTGGGGGTTTTCTGTGTACAGTTTCATGTCATCTAGAAAGAGTGATAATTTTGGTTCTTCCTTTTCAATCAGTAACCCTTTTTTCCTTTTCTTGTCTAATTGCTCTGGCTAATGTTTCCAGAACTATATTGAACAGGAATGGTGGCAGTGAACATCCTTGTCTTGTTCCTGATTTTAAAATGAAAGTTTTCTACTTTTATCCATTAAGTAAAATGCTGGCTGTTGGTTTGTTGTAGATGGCTTTTATCAGGTGGAAGTAAAGATCATCTATCCTAATTTTTAGTTTTTTTTCTTTTTATAAGGAATGAGTGCTGGACTCTGTCAAAAGCTTTTTCTGCATCTATTGAGATGATCATTTTGTTTTTGGTTCTATTGATGTGGTTTATTGCATTTATGGTTTTGCATATATTAAACTACACTTGCAGTTCTGAGATCAATCCCAGTGGTCGTGATGTATAATGTTCTTGATGATTCACTGCATTCTGTTTGCTAGCATTTTATTGAAGATTTTTACATCTATATTCATTAGGGAGATGGGCCTGTAGTTCTCTCTTTCTGGGCTTGGATCTTCTCTGGTTTTAGCATTAGAGTAATAGTTACTTTCCTGAATGTGTTTGGAAGAATTGCTTCTCCTTGAATTTCTTTGAAGAGTCTGAGACGAGTTGCCATTAGGTCCTCCTTAAACTTCTTGTAGAATTCAACTGTGAATTCATCAGGACACAGGCTTTTCTTTGTTGGCAGGTTTTTTATTGTATTTTCGATTTAATTGGCTGACATTGGGTTATTCAGAATGTTTATATATTCTTGATTTAACTTTGGTAGTTCATATGTATCTAGCAATCTCTCCATTTCTTCTGTATTTTCCATTCTGTGAGAGTAAATATTTTAGAGTACTGAAAATCTTCTGAATATCTACAGAGCCTATAATGATTTTACCCTTTTTTTTCCTCATTGCATGAATTTGAATTTTTTCCCTTTCTTAATGAGGTTGGGTAGGAGCTTATCAATTTTATTTATTCTTTCAAAGAACTAACTCTTTGAATAATTAATTCTTGGTATTGCTTTCTTCATTCTTCATTACATTTATTTCTGCTCAGATCTTCATAATTTCCTGCCTTTTTTGGGCTTTGGACTTGACTTGTTCTTTTTCTCCAAATTTTTTTCTTTTTTTCTTTTTTTTTTTTTTTTTTTTGGTGGAACTGGGGATTGAACTAGGCCCTCGCACTTGGAAGGGAAATGCTTACTCTACTAGGCCATCTCCCTAGGCCCTGCTCTTCTTTTTCTAGGAGTTTCAGGCACAGCGTAAGATTGTTTATTTGCATTCATTCTGTTTTCCTGATATGAGAATTCATTGCTATAATTTTCCATCTTAGGACACTGAATCACACAAGTTCCAATATATTGTATCTGAATTGTCATTAGACTGTAAATATTGTTTAATTTCTTCTTTAATTTCATCTGTGAGGGCCATCAAGATAGCTTAGTGGACTAAACACCTGATTTAATAAATGCAGGGACCAGGGTTTAATCCCCAGTCCGACCCAAGGGATGCTCTGAGATGGCAACCAATTCTGTGCAAGTCTGTAATCCCCACGCTGGGTAAGCTGAAGACAGGAGGATCACTATGAGTCTGAGCTGTATAATGAGACCATCTACCAAATACATAAGTGAAATAAATAATTTCATCTGTGACCCATTGATTGTTTAGTAGGGTTTTATTTAGTTTTCATGTGCTTATAGAGTTTTCAACATTTCTTTTCTCAATAATTTTCAGTTTCATTGCACAATAGTCAAATAATATGTATGGGATAATTTCAGTTCCCTTGCATTTACCTGAGCATGTTCTATGTGCTAGCATAGGATCTATTTTGGAGGACATCCTATGTACAGCTGAGAAAAATGTGTATTCTGGCACTGTTGGGTGGAACACTCTGTGCAGGTCTACTAAGTGCATTTCTTCACAAGTTTGCTTTAGTTCTGTTATTTCTTTGCTAATTTTTTTTGCATAGTTGTGTTAAAGTCCCTCAACTACAATTATGTTATTGCTCATTAGATTTTTCATGTATGTTAAAATTCGTCTTACATAGTTGGGTGCTCCTACATTGGGTGAATATTTATAATTGTTATCTCTGCCTCTTGCAGTTTGCCTTTAACAAATATGTAGTGACCTTGTTTGTCTCTTTTAATCACATTTAGTTTGAAGTTGACATTGTCTGCAATCTGAATAGCTTCCCCAGCTTTTTTTCTGGGTGTCTGTAGCATAGAGTCCTGTTTTCTGTCCTTTACATTAAATCTACTAATTTCTTTTTAAGTTAAATGTGTTTATTGTATCCATCATATTGTTGGATTTTGTTTCTTTTTCTTTTTGGTCAGAACTGGGGATTGAACTCAGATCCTTGTTCCACTGAGCCATCTCCCTAGCCCTATGGGTTTTGTTTCTTAATCTACTATGCTAGTTTATTTCTTTTGATTTGTGAACTGAGGCCATTTATGTTGATAGCTATAACTGAGACACTTTGGCTCATCAATGTCATATTATTTTCCTACTGTAGAATCCCTACTTTTTCCCTTTGCTTAGTTGCTTGGTTGATTTATTCTGCTGTTGTTGAAGTAGTGGTCATCTTTGTCTCTTTCTAAAATGTCTGTCAGGACTCTTTGTAGAGTTGGTTTGTTGTCATTAACTTCTTCAGTTGTACTCTGTCATGGAAGTATCTAATGTCCCCATTAAATTTCATAGGTAGTTTTGCAGGATACATCAGTCTAGGTTTAAAATTGCTTTCTTTCAAGACCTCAAATATCTCACTCCAAGCTCTTCTTGATTTGATAGTCTGTTTTGAGAATTTAGCTCTATTTCTGGGATTTTGATTATTCTGTGTCTCAGTGATCATTCACTTTGATTTTTGGCTAGCTAGGATTCTGTATTGTGCAATTATCTGTATATCAGATTCTCATGTTCAGGAAATCTCTGCTACTACTTCTGCAAACACTCTTCTTATGTTTTTTATTTTCTCCAGCTGTTTTATTGACACATATTAGTCTTATTTTTTGTTGCATTGTCTGCAGCTGTTGTATTGTTATTTTCTGGTTTCTCATTATTTTTAAGAGATATTTCCTTTTATATTCACTAGCTGCAATGTTATCTTCAGGGTCTGAAATTCTATACTCAGTTTCATTCAAGTGGTTTTATCAGCTTTCAATGGAGTTTGTAACATCCTGGATACAATTTTGAACCTGTTTCATCTATTCTAAATCTTTCTTGTGTTGTTTATTCATTATTTCCATCATTTCCTTATTCCTTTCTATATTTTAAGCTATGTCTTTATCGGTTATATTGAGCAATACTTTCATGATTGTTATTTCTTTTTTTACCTGAGACATTATTTCTAGTCTGATTTCCTCTACAGCCTGATGGAGTTTTTGTTGTTGTTGTTGTTTATTTGTTTGTTTTTACTTCAGTTGCTATCATTTCAGATTTCAGGTGTGTGACTTCCAAATTCTTCTATGTCCTTGTCTCCTGGACTTGTTTTGGGTGGGTTAGAGGTCTGAGATCACTTTTTGTTCCTTCCTTTTGTCATTTTTTACAATGATGGTAGATGGGTAGGGTGCAGATTAGCAAGGCTTCAGGAGAGTGGGAGGGCAGGGCAGGCTCACTAAAGCTCTTGCTGTTTGGAGTTCAATGTGGTTTCTGCTTCATTAATAAGAAAATGGCAAGCTTCTGCTCAGGAAGGATCTGATGATGATGAGCGTGAATCGAAGTTGTTCATGGCTCTCTTGATGGATTGGTGCACAGTAGTGCTCCACCAGTCTCCTGAAGGTTGCAGTCATGGCTTTCTAGTGGTCTTCAAGGTAAGGAGAAGTGGCTGGACTCAGCAAACTCCAGCAGGAAGGCTAGGGGGTGGGGTAAGGCAAGAGTCGCCTGACAGTCTTCAGGGAAGAGTAGCAGCTGGAATCTGACAACTCTGGCAGGAATGGTAGAGGAGTATGGCCTAAGCTACCAGGTCTCACAGGTATTCTTCAGAGTGAGGAGTGGTGACTGGATTCAGCACACTCTGCTGGGAAGTGTGGGGTGGAACTAGGGCTGCTCAGTCTCCCCCACAGTCTTCAGGGTATGGAGTGGAGGTAGGAACTCATGACTATGACTGTGATAAAAGCAGAGTGTAGAAAACGTAGTCAAGCAATATTTTTGCATCATGAATATTTCAGAGTGTTGTGTCCTGTGAAAAGAGGAGTAAAATTTGTTCCTCCCTTTTGTCATTTTTTACAATGACAAAAAAATGAAGAACTAGGAAAGGGAGGAAAACGCACCAAAGATTTAATGTTCCTTTAAATGCTTCATGTGTTTATTGTGACATGACTGACATACATTGAATTACCCATACCTAAAATGTGGAGTTCTATAATTTTTTTAAAGGTATTTAGTCGAGGATCTACAGAGTTTCACTACACAGATCAGACTCATGGTGAGTCTCATGTTTTCAGCCTCTCAGGAGCTGGGATTACAGACATGCCACCGTGCTCAGTCTCACTCACCTTCTCAGTGCACTCCATGTACACTGCAATCTGGGTAAGCAGGTGCTTTAGTCTGCCGAGCTATCTAGCTGGCCCCAAATATTTACCACCATGGTAATGAAGATCAAAAAAATACATTCTTCACCACCAAAATATTGCTCATTTTCTCCATCAATTCCTTTCTGTGTTCTCTGGTATCTTTTACTCATTATAATTATTTTTAATTCATCTGAAACTCATTTTCTAACCATTGACTAGTATTGCACTATAAATACTTATATCAGTTCCCCTAATCTACTTAGCTTTTGGCGGACATTAATTTTATTTGGTTTTGACAATAAGAAATTAAACTTTTATGAGTATTAGTATTCAGTACACTTTTTGTTTTTTATTTGAAAAAATAAAATTCAGGACAAATGATACTGAATTTCAAAGCAGGATGATAGGAAATTAACCATGAATACTACATGCTGCATGTTGTTGTCTTCAAAGTAATTGCTCAGATTACTGAGAGATAAGCATGCAAAACAGATCACACAACATGAGCACTAACTAGTCATTTCAATGAACTAATTAGTTCCTTTAAATACAATTATCTTAGCATTCTTATGTGACATTTGTCTACATTTTCCTTGAGTGAGTACCTGGAAGTGAAATGACTAGTTTATAGAAGCATACATTTAACTTTCAAAAGAGTACACCATATTGGGCCGTTTAGAGTTTAAGGAAAAAGTAAGTGAAAATTAAGTGACTGCATTTATTCTATTTTTAATACCTATAATCTATGTAGCATATTCATTCCAGTAATAAGTAATATCAATGTCCTTTATTGGCTAAAGTTTATAGTTTAATTAGTGCTCACTTTTGATGCTGTGTTTTACAGGCTATGACCAATATGTAATGGTGTGTCTTCACTACTACAATATACAGATTTGCTTTAGCTTCCCTAAAGTTCTTCTGTGCTTCTATTTACACATTCAGAATGTATTACTAGAGAGAAAAATTTCAGGGAAATAGCACAGAAGGAAAATTTGATATTCTCTCTCTGCAGCAGAAAGAAAAAGTGCACAGGAAGGCGTCAGAAGTTGGGAAGAAGGAGCCAACTGGTCCAGCAACCATCTCTTATGACTTCTCCCTGGATGTCTCCAACGCTGCTAGTGCTTATACAAGTAAGTATTATATTAGGAAGCAGGATCTGGTCAGAAGAGAGGAGTGCCCGTGGTGTGACCCAGTAGAGCATATCTTCCTCTCAGGGTCCTCCGCTCTCATTCTGCTTCACCAGGACCACGAAGTCAGCAGCTTTGCCTCCACTCTACCCCTCTCTCATGCCATCCTGCCTTGGCACCGGCTGAATGTGGGCGAAAATGTGAGCCAAATTAATTTCTCCTTTCAACTGTGGGTTTATACTGGGGATTATGTTTTAGTGAGGAGGCTGCTGCTAAGCCAGGTTCATGACAATTTCCTATTTTGTTAGTATACTTGTGCATATATACATAAATCAAAAAGAGGTATCTTTATTTCCTTTCTTTGCAAGATAATGTTAATAGAATTCATTTCAGTTCATATGTAATATTAAATTGATATTTTGTTGTTTAACTTATACAGTGTTAGTAGAAGGATAAGCATTATTCAAAGAAATATTTTACCTTCTATTCTGGGGAGGGAATTCCTGTATATCTCTCTGTACACTGGACAGTTGTGTCATGTTAAGCATAATTGTAAAGCTGCTCCTTTTATTTGGACATTAAGAATGGTGTAAGGAAATAGGGCTGGTTGTCACGTTGATATGGGGCGGATTATGATCACTAACACTGACACGTCAATTTGAGTAAGATTCACCCAGCAGATTAGGAAAGCTCTGTGGATGATGGACATGTAAGTAAGACCTGGGTGTGGGTGGTGCAATCTAATGGACTTGTACCCTATATGGAAAAAAGAGGAAAAGAAGGCAGTCCTCCAGGAGCTACAGTCTCTATCATTGCCTTTGGACATTTGTCTCAGCTTCTTTCAGGGCTCCAGTGCAGACATTCAGCCTTGCACTGCAGACATTTTGACTTTCTGAACAGCCTCACACTGGACTCTCCATTGAGTTCCAGGCCATAGAACTTTGAACAGGTCCTCTGGTGGTCCAGCCTGCAGACAGCCATTTTGCATTCTTCCACCCCTGAAACTGTGGTGGCCATGTTAAGTTTACCTAGTAAAACTTTTAAATAACCATGTATGTATTTTATTTTAAGTCTGTTCTTCTAGTGAGCTCTAATTAATACACTATCCTTGGCTGATAGTACTGGAAATTGAAGTGATATCTCTTAGTCTCTTCCCTGAGAAGTAGGAGGTTAGTGTTAAATTAGTGAATATTCCATACACCACACTAGCTATGCAAGATTCAAGCACAGAACTTGTTGCCTCTTCTTGGAAATACACATTCAGACTGACTGGAACACAGGAATCATTTTTACACAAACAATTAACATTTTAAAGGCCTACTTTCACCAGGATGCACTGCTGGAAAACAATAATATTTTACACAGAAATAAATTTGCTAAATGGTTTGAAATAGATTTTTCTAGATGGAGGGTACCAGAGTCTGCATTTTGCACAGTGAAATTCTAGGGTAGGTCATGATTATACATTAGGATGTGGTGCTAGATACAATCAATTTGAATGTCTCATTTACATTTTTCACAAGATATTTTGAGAAGTGCTGAGAACTTATATCCCACCTGATATCTCCTTTTTTGGCTTGCCACATCCCAGAACTCAGAGATGTTCAAGTTAATTTTTATATATTTGAAGTTCATGTATATTAGTTTTTATGAACTTTCTTACCACAGTTTGTCACATTTTTTTTCTCAGCATAGGCACTGATAGAAAAATGACTTGGATAGAAAGGAAGACATCAAGAAACAATATAATGAATGAAACATGCCAGAGAAAGCACAGGGCACTCAACTGCGAGCTGTGTGGGTCAGAGGACCAACTGGGACCTGATGCAGGCAAAAGCCTCAGCTCGATCTGTCAAGAAGAAAGGTGGAAGGCTGCGGCACTGACACCTTGTCAAAAACATTCCAATGCCCCTGCTCCTTATCATTGACCTTTGTTCCACCCCCACATGGTCTCCATCCAACTGTACCATGTATTTCCAGAAAACTGGGGTACAGCAGGAAGTTGCAGAGCAAAATATAATGAAAAGATATTTGTAGCAGAGGCTAAACGTGCCCATCTCACATATCTTTCAAGCTGATTGAAAACTGTCAGTACTTTTATTGTGTTGAGCATTTCTTTCCCCTGAAACTGAAAGTTTCAAGAAATTAAATTTCCTGTTCCTCATTCCCGAACAATGGCTTCGGCTGCTTACATTTGAAATAGGTGTTTTGTGTATGTCGCAGAATCTTCTCAAGAATTTCAGTTCCTGTAGGTACAGGACTGTTTACCTCCCATGGCTACTGCATTTCCCAGACAGGTTATCACTGGCTAGAATTTCCAATCATGCATGTGGGATGGAAGCAGATCACGCATAAGAAAACACAAGTCAAAACTTAACATATTACTAGCACCTAAGGTACAATTATACCTAACATTTTAAAAAATAATTTTAATGAGGAAAAAAGGTAAAATAGCAATGAATCACTTTCAAACCAGGTTAGTAGGACAGTTACAATAATTAATACATTGCATATTGTTGTCTTCATATTTGTTATTCAGAGAATAAGATACAGTCATGATATCGTCTAAGCAATGTTAGCACAAAACTTTCTGCTCATTAACCTAAGAGAAAGTGGCTTTATATCTATCCTATCTTGTATGTGTGTGTATATATATATATAAAATATGCATTTCTTTCCACAACAAAACAGTTCTTTATTTATATCCCCCTTTTTTGTTTTGTTTTGTCAGAAATGGATGTTCCCTTGCTGCTAGAGAAGCTATATTTGGAGAAGTCTTTAAAAGACCTTTACATACTTAATGCCAGTCCAAAGATTGTAGGTACTTGAATTCAGCAAAATAACCAAATATAATTTTTTTTTTGTCTTTTTTGAGACAGGGTCTCACTATGCAGTTCAGGCTGGCCTCGAGCTCACTTTGTAGCTCAGGCTGGTCTCGAACTCGCAACAATCCTCCTGTCTCAGCCTCCCGCGTGCTGGGATTACAGGCACGCGCCACCACGCCCGGCCGACCAAATATAATTTAATAGTCCACAGTAGTAGCGATTTATCAGCACAACTGGCAATGCTCTGAAGTTGCTGGCTTGAACCTTTTGCAGCTCAGCATGTTAAATAGCTTTATTTTTATACCTCATGCTTTTACTTTTCTGCTGGATGGTTAAGACCAAGTTAAAGCAAGACCTATATAACTAAAAATGTAACTTTTTCTTTCTGACAAGGTCAGTTAAATCCCCTCAATACCTACCCTGGATCCATGTATAGAACTTTGTAGATCTCCTGTCAGTATCAGCCATCTGGATGAGTCACGGCCATGGCTTGACCAATTTGCTCTCTGTGGAAGTCTGAGAGAATTTTTTCTCTCTAGGCGACTCTCCTTAGGCACACTATACATAGTCAATCATTTTCCGCAATTGCTCCATAATCTTGATCAGAACATTTGGGATGTCACTTAGTTACAGGATGTCACAGAAGAGGTTTTCTTTAGTTAGCATTTTTTTGAGGTGTGTATGACTGACTTATTAAGTGTACTATTTTTATCAATCAACATTTCTGCTGCTGGAACTAGTTGACTTACAAACTTAAAGAAGGAATGGTGTGTCTGATCCACAGAGGTCTCAATGTGTGATCAGCTGGCTTCAGTGCAGGGATAGCATGGCAGAAGAGCAGTTTTGAAACAAAACCGCTCATTTCACAGTGTCTGGGAAACAGACCACAGGGAAGGGTGCCAGCAAAAAGACATGTTTTTATGGTTCATTTCTAGATGTCCTCTCAAATTTTCATATGCTCCACTGATTGGAATTAGCATAGCTCTAAGTGTGGGTCTTTATATCCTGAATGGGATACAGAGGAAGAGAAGAAGGTAGGCTTGTTACTGCTGCTTACTTCATTGCTGTCTGCTGCCTGCTTGCCATGGGCTATTTTTCCTCTCAGATACCCCTCTGCTGGGCCACTCTGGCTTTGGGCCTCCTGATTATGGACTGAAACCTTACATACTGTAAGCTGAAGTCCACCTATCCTCTTTAAGTTTGAGTGTCCTATATTTTGTCTCAGCAGTAAGGAAGGTGATCCACACACCCTCGAGGGCCCTCCCTCAGGGAGTCATTTCTTCTAACTGCACCCTACCACAGCACTTTCAGCTATGGACCTCAGTGAGTTAATCTACTGAAGAGTATAGTGTTCCTCAGAGACTAATCACTTCTCTAGGAATCATTTACTCTAGTCCAGTCGGAAATTAGGAATATCTGTACATAATTGAAGACACATAGGCCCTGAGGCTTTAGTTAGTTTAGTTAAATTTAACAGAAATTTAATGAGCAGTTATTAGATAGCAGATATTTTACTACGTAAACTAGTATGTTCTTATAGTCTGATTACAATCTAGTTTCACTATCATCTCACTATAATTTCTTCTATCGATAACCTTTTCCTTGTTGAGTCTTAACAGTGGGGGATAAATCTTGTTGTGGTGGTAGCCTAAAGAATAGGGTGTGTTTGTGTTCATTTCAACTTAGTGAGCTTCCAAAACTCCCTTATGGACATCTGCATGCTAAAATATTTTGCTGGAAAATGATTTGATTGTTTCAATGAACAGAAAAATGGTCCCCTCTTCTTGATCTTGCAACACTTGTTGTTTAGCATCCCTCTACCCCGGGCTTTGCTTCTGAACTGTCTGCTGCTCAGGGTGTTGATAGCCATGAAGCCATCTGAAGATGACATTTTGCTCCTCCTATGAATCAGTAAAGTTTTGGTTTCAACTAGCAGAAGAAGGTGGTTCAGAGTTGCTGAAACAAGAGATTTGTGTTGTCTTATAGAGCAGGAAGTCTAGAAGTCAATGGTTTTAGAGTTTGTGTTATTGTCAGGTTCCCAGGGCTTTGTCATCTTCCCTACTGCTCTCCCAAACATAAATTGTTGAAAGTGTTGCTCCATTTGGACACACAATGGCTACTAGAATGCCTCAATTACAACATGCTAATTGGAAAGGAAATAAAGGAGTATTCAGAGAAAAAGAGGCTTTCTTGTTTTTTTCAATAGAAAGAATGCCTGTGGCAGGAGGACAGGCAGAGTTCTTTCTCAGATGGGCTGATGCTGGATTACATGGCCACATTATGTGACTTGCTGGCAGAGATGACTGGCTAACTAGGCTAATCACAGCTTATCTTCCAAGGTCTAGTAAAAACATGATGTTAAACTAGACACAATGGCTGATTCCTGCAGTCCTACTTACTTGCAACATTGAGGAGAAAAACACATGAGTGTAGGCATAAAGAGTCCAGCCTGGACTCTAGAGCAAGACCCAATTTGAATAAATTCATAACACGCGAAGGTATTATTTTGACAAAAACAAAGAAAGAGATGGCTGGGAGATGCAATCAACAGTATCTGCCATGCTGCAGTGCCTTTTGATAACAACCAAAATGCTGCTCAGGAGAAACATCGCACTGTGTTACTGGTTAATGAGAACTCCTCTTGTTTACTTTTGGATTTATCCTTTCATGCGTGTAAAATCCATGTGTTTCTACTATTCACATATTTTTTTCTTTGACAGTTTCTTATGTTTACAAGCCTTTCTTTATTACACAAAGAAGAGTCCACTGTTATGGATAGAAGGATGAAGAAAGGTAAGCTTTGTGGTACTGGTACTGAGAGATCTTTAACTGTACGAAGTCCACATGACTAACTTTGCCACTTGGATTTTGTTTTCCTGTAACCCTTCCCAGTCCTCTATAAAATTTCTACAGTCTCTACAGAAATATCTGAAACATCACGTGAGCGCAACTTATAATATTTATGACACCCCTGTGTAAAGACAGATCCTACTTCTTTTGTTTTTATGGATCCATTTCCTCTAATTCCTGATTTTGAACGTTTATATAACTTCATCTTCTATCAGAGTTGTAATAAGACCAAAGCTTTTCAATCTCTGCTTTCCTGACATCAGTTAGCTTGTATTTCCCCTAATACCAGCATTAATTTAAAAACTAATATAGAAAACCATGTAATAGAAGCTAGAAGGTAAATTTTCTAATAATCAAATTGTTTTTAAGATTAGGGAGGTATGATTTATCCTGTACCAATAATATCATGTTCAATATCAAGGTCTTATAATTTAGACTTATTTTTGTCCTAGGTATTTTATTGAATAGATAAAAATATAAATTATGCCCTATTTTTAATTACCTGAGAGATGGTTAAAAAGTCTATGAAGTGTAATAACAAGGTCCATTATTGCTACTGATTTAGAGATCCTTAACCCATCCTTTGCCTTTCTACACTCAATCAATCAACCTTCCTTATTTCCTGTTCTCTTCCTTATCAACCACCTTTACCCTTAGAACTTCAGAGGCATAAAAACATTGATGACTAACTTTGCCACTCTCAAAGTCAAAATGACCACGAACAGTAAATGTTTTGAATCAACTCATTACAAATGAGTAACAAATATGTACACTCAATCTACATGTCTTTTGAGTAATAGCTCCCTACAAATTATTCGTATTTAACTTTACTTATGGCATAGTTGCTCTAATCAGAAACAACCCTAAATTGAACATATCTTTTGTCCCTAAATATCTCATTAATACCAACTCTTTTTCAGGGCAATAAGCCACCAGTTGCCCAGGTTTTAATGTCAATAAATGAATTCATTCATTACATTTGACTTTACTTTTCTTTGTCTTTCATCTTTCTTTTTTTCTCATGATTGTAACACAGTGTCTGATTTGTGTGTACTTTTGTAGAATGGCTAAATCAAACATTTAGTTTTTATGTATGAATTTTTATGAATGGATTGCACAGTTTTTTGAGTAAGAACACAAAATGTATTTGTTAAAAATATGTTTCAAATGTGCAATAGATTAATTGTAGTCACAGCATGAACAATGATCTCTTAAATTTACTTTACCTGTCTGAGATTTGGTGTCCTTTAGACAAAATCCCTTCATTCCTTATTTTAGCCATTTTCTTCTTTCTGGCACAAAATGCTCAAACACCACTAGTTATAGAAGTCTATTGTAGCTCACAGTCAGGTGCCTGGGTAGATGGTTCAAGACCAGGGAGGCTCACAGAGAAGCATGATGCAGGGAACCCCGCGGCTGAGTGCCATTCAGTGGAAAGGCAGAGGCCTGTGGTGCACCTTCCTGCATTTTTTTTCCTGCACTGATCCTTGCCTCAAAGTCAAAATGACCACAAACAGTAAATGTTGTGGATCACCTCATTATGCTGAGATAGCCATGATTGGAAAATAAAGACACTCACAAAAGAGAACTTTCCCAATTAGCTACTTAAGAAAGTAGCATGAACGATAGGATCAGTGTTTCAAAGCAAGGGAGAGTTTTCTTGGGGACTTAATGCCAATGCATCTTTTCTGTAATACTTTTTATATTTATTTATTTAGTATGCAGTACAGAGTTTACAGGGTCTCACTACTAGATTGGACTCATAGTGACTGTCCTTTTGTCAGCCTTCCAAGCGCTGGGATTACAGGTGTGCACCACCACCCCCAGTGTGAGTCACCCTCAATCCCCGGAGGTGGAGCCAACCTGGCACGCTGGGGATTGAGCCCTGGCCATGTGCTCTGACTAAGCAGGAGCTTTAGTCTGCTGAGGTATCTGGCAGGCCCTTTACTACTTTTTAAAAGTTAGTCTTTGGCCATTTCTTTGGTGACTCGTTGTGCATACTCCTGCCTTTCTTTATCTGTTATTTGGTAATGGATATAATGTTATGGGTTCTTAACATAGAAACCAGTCTTAAGTCCAAATTAAAATTTAAATATTAGCCTTTTATTACCGGGCCCAGGACCGCTAGACTGTACTCACACAGGAGCGGACAAATGGCCAGAAGCCTTGAAAGTATAGAGGTTTTAAAGGTAGAAGCTGCATCCTGTTTGTCAAACAAATTTGTCATTTAATATAGAACAGTACCTTTAGGGACAGCATGACCATTACTCAGCATACATTTTTTCTGGGAGCATTGTTTTCTGGGAACTCCCAGTCCACTGATGATTTATCAATGGTACGCCAAGCCTCCTTGTGGTCTGAGATGGAAGGAAGGTGACAGGAAGTTGAGCAGAGTAATTTTTTACATTTAGTTTTACATTCACTCATCACATTACTTTTACATTAACCCTTTACATATAGTTCATTCTATTATCCTGGCTATTACGAATAATGCTACAATGAATACTTACCTTAGCTATTTAGCATTTTGCTGAGATAAAATACCTGTCACCCACAGGTTAAAGAAGGGGAAGTTTATTTCAGCTGTGTAAGTTTTAGTCCGTAGACAGCTGGTTACAAGGCAGGTTGGCATGACAGACGAACATCATGAGCAGAAATAGTCCATGGCAAAGCAGGCAGGAGACAAGGAAGCCTCAGCCAGCCTGCCTTCTCTGTTCCCATCTATGGCTCGTTTACACTATAAACCTAAATCAATAGGTCACACACTTGGTGGAGTTTCCATTATACAAACCAGGAAATATGTCCATTTCAATTAGTGGACTAACTAATTACTACACTCCCTTCAATCCAATATCACACTCCAGGTTCAGCCAGACCTAAAAACCCCACCTATAAACATGAATTCTGCAGGGATATCTAGATACAAATCATAACAGCGTGAAGTACCCATGTTTTTTTTTTTTTCCATACCAACTTCACAATGATCTGAAATATATTCAGGTCTGGGACTGCTGGATGATATAGCAATTCTACTTATATTATTATTTAGGGAAAATCCACACCATCTTCCCTAATGGTTATACAAATTTCCATTCCTACAAATGATGCAGTAGGCTCCTTTTTCTGCACATCCTCTCTAAGGTTACCTTTTCTTTTATATAAGAGTTATTATAAATGCCAACCAAATAGCTGGGAGGATTAAAGCACTTGCAAGCAGATGCAATGAGACAGTTTCAAAAGCGATAGTAGGACAGTTTCAAAAATTAATACATTGCAGATTGTTGTTTTTGTAGTGGTTATTGATAGAATAAGATACAGACATGATATCTTGTTCAAACACTATTAGTACAAATCTTTCTTCTCATTGAATTAAGAAAAAGTAGCTATATATATCTATCCTAACTGTTTTGTATATACAGACACAATGGTCCAGAAGATGATTTAGAGCATTGTGTGTTTGACCAGAAAGAAAGTTCCAGTAAAGCTGTGGGCCAAAAAAGGTAGAGCAGAATAGATTTTTTCTGAGGAGGAACAAAAGAATCAAAAGGGTGGCCTGAAGGCATCACAAGAAGCAGCAAGTCTCCACCCTTGGCAGCCTCAAAACTGCAAAGGTAAAAGATTTTGCTTTGAGAAGAAAGTTACACAGCCCCCATGTTCCAGAATGGTAGCGATATAGAGAATTTGTTCCTCAGAATCAAGTTCAGAGTGTGTGGCAAGCCAGGCACTCAATCCCTGCAGATAAGAGGGAAGGAAGCTTGGTTACTGTTCTAGCTGGCTGCAGACCTTGGCATCATCCACATGCCAGGACTCAGACGCATGGAGAATACAGGAGCTGTGGGGGTAAAGGCATCTTCAACCCTGATTTCAGAAGACCAGGGAGCCCAGGTAGTATGTAACTGGGACAGCAAGCTGCGAATCTGTCAGTAAGAAGCCTAAAGTGCAGTGGAGACCCTAGATGTTTAGAAGAACCAGGAACTTGATTGTCTAAGGCAAGCTACAAGGAGATAACAAAGTGAGCCTAAGAAGTTGTGGAAGCTGTAACCAGCAGTAGTAGAGCTCACAATTTGCCACAGATTACTTCAGCTGTGGAATGTGAGCCTAAGGAGAGTCATAAGGAGAGAAAGCATTCTCTCAGGCTTTCACAGAGAGCAAATTGGTTGGGCAATGGCCATGACTCATCTACATGGTTGATACAAAGGATATACAAACTGCAGTGCAGGGTTTCAGGTTAAGTCCTGTAGGGATTTGATTGACCTTGTCAAGTATAAAAGATACATTTCTTCTGATATAGGTCTTGCTTTATCTTGGTCTTAGTCATCCAGCGGAAGAGTATAAAAATGACGTATAAAAAGTGAAGCCACATTAATATGCTGAGCTGTGAAGGACTCAAGTCAACAACTTCTGACATTGCCAGTCCTATGTCTAACCCACTAGTATTATGGACTACTGGACTGTGTTGGATTATTTTGTTGAATTCACACATCTACAATAGTTACATGGCAATGGAGTACCCCTCTCTGACAAAACTAAATAAAAAAGGGCTTACAAATGAAGGACCATTATATATATATATATATATATATATATATATATATATATATATATATATATATATATAT
>PVKA01004793.1:84259-96097 GCA_004027165.1 Ctenomys sociabilis | reverse complement strand
GATTTCAGAACTTATTTCTGCTTTGAGTTCCTCATGATTTTTCTGTTGTTGTTTCTTTGCTTCAGATGCTGTTAATTCATATATATCAGTTGGAATAGTGCTCTCTGCACTTGTTCTGGGTGAGCGTCGTTTTTCCACCCAATGTTTCTGGAATTCATTCTTTATTTCAGATTCTATGTATTCAAATATTTCTTTTTTATATTGGGGAATTACTTCTCGTTTTATTTCCTCTATAGCTTTCTGCTGTTGTTCCTTTGCTGCTGTATCTGTTACTTCATTCGTTGCAGCTGAGCTAGTGTCCTCTGCCCTTCCTGATGGACTCGAGGTCTGGGATTGCATTTTTCCCCTTCTCTTTGTCATTGTGTATAGCACTGATCTTTGACCTTTGGTGTAGAGCTTTGGTGCAGCTATAACCTTATCTTGTTATGAGATTCGGGTGCCAGTCTATTAAGTTTGAGATTTTCCAGGTATGCCTATCCTGGGTCTAGCTGTTGTGTTCAGTTCCTTTTTTGCTGCAGCTCCTTTGGTTCCGCTATGTTGGTTCCCGGGGTCAGCCCTCCTGTGTCAGGCAGGGCATTCCCCAGGTGGGTGGGCCTGGGCTTTGGTGAGTTTTCTGGGCTCACAAAAGGATAGTGGATGATCTTATTCACTGAGTAGGCTGTGTTGAGCCAGCCAGCTTGTGCTGGGTCCGGGTCTACAGAACGTAAATCAAGAAGCCTGGGAAAGGTCCCTCTGGTGCAGTGGGCCTGGAGCCCTCACTCACAGGCCAGGCTGTGCTGGGTTTCGGTCCGTAGCGTGGGACCGTGGATTGCTGAGAAATGTCCCTCCAGTGTGGCAGGCTAGGAATTCTCACTCCAGGCCGACCTGCACTGGGTCTGGGGCTGTGGGGTGGGACCAGTAATCACCTGGAAGTGTTTCTCTGGCACAGTGTGCCTGGAGCTGTCACGGGGCTACAGAAGGTGACGGGCAGCTTAATCCCTGGGAAATGTATCTCAGGCACAACGGGCCTGAGGTTCTACACTCACTGACCTTTGATGCCCAGAGAATCGGGGAAATTCCCACTGAATCAGTGGGCTTTAGGTCAGCGGATCCGGGGAGGTGTTGGTGAGTGGGACCTGAGGTTTCAGGCCAGTCACTGGCTTGGAGGGGTTGGGGACAGGGATCCACGTAGCGCGTGTGGGAAGAAGCCAAAGGCTCTCCCTCAGACTCACCACACTCTCACTGATCTGGGAAGCCTGGTGAGTCCTGTAAATTCGCTCTCGCTGGGAGAGCTTGGCGCGGGATCCAGGAGGCCGCTGGAGTCAGCCACTGTCTCAGGCTGGTCTCTGGGGCTGGGCAGGTGTGGGCGGGATGGAGCAGGATGGCGGAGTCAGCTGCGCTGTCTCTGACCGGTCTCTGGGTCTGGGCGGTGGCGGGCGGGATGGAGCAAGATGGCGGAGTTGGCCACCTTGTCTCTGGCCAGTCTCAGGGGCTGGGCGGTGGCGGGCGGGATGGAGCAAGATGGCGGAGTCGGCCGCGCTGTCTCTGGCCGGTCTCTGGGGCTGGGCGGGGGCGGGTGGGATGGAGCAGGATGGTGGAGTCAGCTGAGCTGTCTCTGACTGGTCTCTGGGGCTGGGCAGGGGCGGGCCGGATGGAGCAGGATGGCGGAGTTGGCCGCGCTGTCTCTGGCCAGTCTCTATTTTAATTCTTTTAATGAAAGTTATAGTAAGATTTTTTTGTGGGGGAGGCTCTACAGAGTTTTCAGGGTCATACTAGCAGAATGGACTGCTAGTGATCCTCCTGCTTTCAGCCTCCCAAGCACTGGGATTACAGGCACACACCACCATGCCCAGTCTCAATCTCTGTGCCAGTGCATCCCTGGGGTGGTGCCAGCATAGCACACTGGGGATTGAAGCCCAGTCCCTGTGCCTGCCTAAGCAGGATCTTTAGTCTGCTGAGCTAGCTGGCAAAACCTGGAAGTTTTTAAATCCACTTAATTTTCTCACTTTTTGCAGACATACATGAATGATTTTGAGTTTTTATTTCTCTTGGGTTCGGTCTCATTGAAAGTTTTGACCCCAGTGATCTTAGAATTAAACCCAACGCCTTCACATTGAGCTATATACCCAGTCTTATTTTAATATTTTATAGTGTGGCAGTGTCTCCCTAAGTCACCATGTTACCCATAGAGGTTGTGTTTAAACTCCCAGTCTTCCTGCCTGAACCTCCCAGAATGCTGGAATTACAAGCCTGTGTCTCACTCCTGATCCCTGTTATGGAACTTTCATATTAATCCTACCAGAGGTATAAGAAAAGCCTACCATGTTCCCACACTGAGAAAAGCATTGAACAGCACATTCGCCCTCCGTTAAATGATCCATGCTGTGCTCTGCCTTCTACAGAAATTTGGGGAACTTCACCAGCTCCCACTCACTACTATCTTGCTGCTGGGTCTCTGTAGCATCTCCTTTTGGTCTTCTTGGCTCCCCCCTTGCCTGCCTCCCATAGTCTATTTTTCACAAGAGAAAGTATTTCCTTTTCCTTTCCCTTTTTGTGCTGTCCAGGCTACAAGCCTATTGGCTGATACCATCCAAATCTGGGATAGCATTGGCCCATCGATTTGCTGCCCTATATGTCAATCATCCACAAATACACCCAGAATTTATGATCTTGCTAGGCGATTCCTATTCAAGTCAAGTTGATGTGCATGCACAGACCACTCCCCTCTCACTTACACTGCTTCAATCATAAGCGCCTTGTTCTCCCTTAAGCACATTTCTAGGTCCAGTCGTTGGCAGCAACAGTCCCTTCTTCACAGACCTGGGTTGTTTCCTTGGTTTCTCTGGGTTTATGTGCAAACATCAATTTATCAGAGAAGTGTTGCACTCTTTGCCCTTCCCCATTCTGTATTTCATTACGCAGCTTTGTCCTCCATAGCACTTACCTATGGAGGGCAAATACTGGGTTTCAATTTATTTGCCAATATTTGTCAACTGTTGAACCCAAACCTCACATTAGATGTTCTCTAAAATTTAAGTTCCACAAAAGTAAAGCTGTTTTATTGATATTTCTGGGGTGCTTAGGGAAGATCTCTCTCTCTCTTTCTCTGTCTATCTGTCTGTCTCTATCTCTTCTGCCTTTCTCCTTCTCTCTCTCTTTCCCTGTCTGTCTCTCTCTTTCTTTCTGTATCTCTTCCCTCTCTCCTCTCTCTCCTCTGTCTCTGTCTTTCTCTCCCTGTCTCTCTCCCTCTCTCCCCCCTCAGACAGTTCTGTCTCTCTCCCTCTGTCTCTCTCTTTCTCCTCTCTGTCTCCCCTCTTCTCTTTCTTGCCTGACTGTATTTCCCTCTCCCCCTTTCTATCTTATCTTTATCTCTATCTCTCTGTAAATTGATTTGCTTCTGCTAAATTTTCTCACAAAAAGCCAAATCCCGACAATCAGTAGACTAGGTTCTTCAACTCAAATGCACTGTGTTCACTTTGGACTTTGATTTTTATATTTGTTCTCTTTTCTTTCTCCCATGAATCTACATTACACATCTCATGCACACAGTAAAATAACCTATTCTTATTGCTTCTATCACTGTTTCTTGTCCTCTGTATTGCAAGACTTCCCAAGTTTATCATACACCATTGATATAGTTTTCTAATGGCATTTAAAATTCTATGCTGCAATTATTGGTTTTATGCTATTTTCTCTTTATCTCTAGCTACCACTTTTCATTTAAAGCTGCTATAATATCTCTAGTTTTATATTTTCATTTCATAAAGAGCAGAAAATACATTATATGAAATGCATTTCTATTTTGCAAAGATACATTCTTTTCTTTATTTTAAAGAGAATAAAAAATATTTAAAAACCATTGAGAATGGTACAGAATCTCAAAATATGATGATAGGAGATCCACAATGGTTGTTACATTGCACATTGTTTTCCTCAAAGCAGTTGTTCAGGTGGTCATGCAAAGCTAATCAAAAATACAAACTGTTCCTTTCAATAAACCAATAATTCTTTTCAGTCCTATGTTTTCTTACCTTTTCATCTTTCCATGCAATTCAAGTTGTTTCATCATTCATTTTCTAGCCTGGATCAAAGATGGTTTTCTCCTTGTCTGATACTTATGAGCAACAGTGTGTGCACATGCATGTGTGTATGTGTGTGTGTGTGTATGTGTGTGTGTGTGTTTGTGTATGCGTTTGGCTTCTCAGGTGAGAAGTGATCTCCTGACCTTCCCTACCACCTGCCTGGATGTTCCAACAGTGCTTACTCACTGTCCCATTGCTGGGACCCAGCACCCAACACCCACGATGTAAAGGGGAACAGGATGATGATACCTATAGCTTCCAGGAGGTTTGGCCCAAAGTTGGCTGGCTCCAAGGCAAAACAAATGCATGTGGGAAGGCCACCGTGTGAAAAGTAGAGACAGAGGACTGTGTAGCAAACACACCTGCTTCCAGGCAGGCCCCGCCCCCGGATCCACCTCCAATCTGTCCCACCTCCTAAGAGCAAGTCAACTATTCTACCCTCACTCAATCCACTTCTGAGTATTTGAGAACATTTAGAAAACAGTTCAGATATAAAAGCCATGGCAAATGGTGTCATTATATTTTATTGCTTGCTGTCAGACCTAACAAACAGTGTGGTTTACGTTAGGTAAGAAGGCAGATGCTACCGGAAGTCTCTTCTTTGTTTGTCCTTCCACTTTGGTGAAATTACTGAATTTGGTGCCAATTATTTTTATATTCTATGAAACTTGACCTCTGCTTCCCATAGACAATGTGGTTCTGCTAGTCTTCCTAGGGGAACTGCTTACTCCAGCAGCAAAAACCTGTTAAAATGCTCAAAGACTTTGTTCCCAGTTTCTTGTTGGAGTTAGCATCTTTCATCATGAGTTCTCACTGATGAATGAAATTTCCACTTAGCAATTGCCACACATACAAGGGCTTATGCTTCCTTCTTACATCGCCTCTCCAAGTTCCAGAAGCAGGGTAATTCTGTCTTTCCAACTTTCCCCATCTCTTGTGGCTTTTGCTGGCTTCCTTTAACCTGTATCTAGTTTCTTTAACTTTAGAAATTCTTTTATTGTCTGTAGCATGCATGCACCATCTTTTCTTTACCAATCTACTTTTCTTTACCCATCTTTTGTCCCACACTCCTCAGAGTATTTTAGGCAAGGCCTTGGAAATTGAGAAAATACAGTGAAAAGTGGTTGGAAAACTGTTCGTGGATCTCCATGATGTGGTTATTATTGCTTAGTAAAAAATTATTTAATTTATCTTCATTGAATCCATAGATAAGTCACCATAAAGGATCCAAGATATGATTTCCTCAAGTCTTTGGCCTTCATACATAACTTCTGACTATTCTTATAGAGTTCTTGTTCAGATATGATTCGTGACTCTACTCCAGAATTAAATACCATTGCTCTGCAAAGACTTTTTTACCCACCTAAGTCCAAATTAGTTTTCCATACTGAGCTTCTGATGCATTTTTCTCTGCACTTCTCTTACCATTGTCATCATTGCATTATAGTTACTTATGGACTTGTCTAACTTTCCTTCTCCTCTCAACAAGAAAAAGAAATTTTTCCTCACAGGTAGAGCAGATTTTGGTTGACTGTAGCATTTTTCTAAGACAAAACTGGAAAAGAAGAGGCCAATTAGAATTGTTCCCCTATGATGTAGGCTTCTGTCATCCCAGTGCTTGTCCTGGAAATCTCAGTAATTTTGGGAGTAGCAGACATGCCTCTGTGCTTGCCTTCTACACTGAAAATTGTCAAGTCTTCCTATAAAAGGTCAGATTGCAAGTGCTGTAGGTTTTACAGGCCATAGAATGTTGCTCCATGAACTCTTCTATTGAACGTTGAAGGAGGCATGAGTGAAACATAAATGAATGATTGTGGCTGTGGTTGCAAAAGGGTTCATTTAGAAACAAGTAGCACCTAGTGGGCTGTGGGTTGCCAATGCTTATCAACCATAATTGACCAAGACAGCAGGCAGTAATCAGGCCTTCCTGCTCCATCCTGGACACACAGGGTGCCTGACCAGTGTGGAGGGAAGAAGGTGCCCCTGTAGCTGACCAGCTCCATAGATGTAGTTGAGCACCATGCTTCTGCAGTCAAAAGTGGAGTAGGTTCTACTCAAAGGTGAGTGGGACATGAAGATCGTAGATTGCATACCCTATCAGGTGCTGTCAAATTTTAGGGCAAAGGTGACCTATTTCTGAGTCAATATGGAGACAGCTCGTAAAACAATCTTTTAAACATTCGACAGCGAGCACCATGCTGCAGCATATTTTGGAGAGATCCAACCTGTGATTTTTCTGCCCTAGCAAACACAGGTTCCAGCTAAGGCAGCTGTTTGTGGAATTGTATGGCAGCTAGCTCTGCAAACTGACCTACTTCTTCTAAACCCAGCTCTGCAAGTTGTGTGGTTTGAACAAGCCCTGTGTGTGACAGGTTTCGTTTTCAGATACTACAACCTGGCTGCTACTTCATGATTGCCTACTTTAAAATTTGTCTTGGTGGTTTCGGTAGGAAGGAGCCTTTGTAAAAAAAACAATTGATAAAATGGTCACATACTTAAGACAGGCGAAGTTTCTCTGACTGCCAATCATGCCCCTCTAAGGCTATATCCTCCTTCAGAGCCTCGCTCACACTTTATTCATTCATCTTGGCACTATCCAAAAATCCTAGCATCTTTCAGGCAGCAGCTACTCAGTAAATATTAGTGTAGTCATTGCATGCATATACAAGTAGTAGACAAAAGGAATAAGAAGTGAGACAGCTAATGCAGGACTATACACATTTGCTGTTCCTCAGCTTTCTCAAATGTGTTTGTTCTCTTTGCATTCATTCATAAATATTCATGGAGTACTTTCTCTGGCCCCGTACTGATGTTGCCTGGCTATTACCCACTGTTATGGTTGATATACTGTGTCAAATTGAGAAGACTAGAGACTTAACTAAGTAACTCAGCAGTTCTACACCCTAGTGTGTAAAGGGCATCCTTACTGTTGTAGGGTGTTGTTCATGTGTCATCTTGAGAAGTTTAGAAGCTTACCTCAGTGACACAGCAAGGGGCCCAGGGTCCTCACTTTGCAGACATCCTAGTACCATGCAAGAGGAGAACACAGAGATGGTGAGTGCTACAGTCACCAAAGGGCAGGAGTCTGCATATAATATAAGGTAGGAGATGAGGCTTGCTCCACCCCGACCCCTGTTTCTCTTGTTGATTTTGCTGCCTTCTGCCACCTTGGACTTTTGCACCTATGTCATGCAGTCCTGCCTTGCAGCCAGCTGATTATGGACTGAGACCTCCATAAACTGTGAGTTAATCTTTTCTTTCTTTCACTTTGGGTGTGGGATATTTTGCCCTAGCAATGACGGAAAAATAACTAAGACATCCACCTTCCCACTTCTAGGTATACCAAATCCTTTGGGCCAACACTTGAAAATGATTCTTATAGAAATATATAAGGCCTTGTAGGCCAGTGCCAAACAACCAGGTGCTGCACAAATAGGCAGAGAATTCTCATCCCCAATAAGTGGAAGAGGTAGAATCTTGCAACAGGCTCGAAACCCAAAAGCCAGCTATACCTGGAGCATACCTCTGAGAAATAGTCATTCCCCAATTGTTCTAAATAATAAATTATTTCTAAATAATAAATTCCATAGGCAATTAATATCTTTCCACAGATATAAAGCCACTAATTAAACTAAAAAAGATAGAAAATGAAGAGATCTTTAAACAAGATCCAGGTCTAGACTTTCAGTTCACAAAAGGCAAACTCAGAGAACAATGAAGTGGAACAATCCAAAGCCACCCTTCTGGACACTCTGAAGCAGTAACAAAGGAAGTAGCAAAGAAGGTGAATGGGAGTCTAGCAAAAATAAAACCAGAAAAATTCAGATAACTGCAGAGGTAGTGACCATAAAAAAGGGCATGCTCAGGGACTCCAGATCAGATGCAAATTGTTTAAGAAAAAGGAGCTAAGGAAAATGATGGAAATCACAGATTCTCAACATAGGAAAGAAATAGAATTCATGAGTTTCAAACAGATATCCAGGAAGTTAAAAGTTCCATGTGAAGTGTACACAGAAGAAAGAGCCAATGTGAAAACAAAATATCCAATCAAGGAAATAAGATTGTGGTTAGCAATTATGAAAAGGAGGATTTGTTGAAAGTAGCAAGGGAGGGGCCGACAATGTAGCTCAGCAGACTAAAGCAACTGCTTAGGCAAGCACAGGGACTGCTATTCAGGCTCTGGCACCATACGCCACCCAAGCCCCACCCTCAGGGCAGGCTGAGCCAGGCAGAATCTGAATTTAGTGGTGCACACCTGTAACCCCAGTACTGGGGACACTGAAAGCAGGAAGATCACTATGAGTCCAAGCTACATAGTGAAACCCTGCAACAACCAAATACACGAAAAAAAAAAAAATAGCAAGAAACCATGAAAAATCAATCCAGCAGCTGATGGATGATGCCAAAATGGGTAATGCAGGACAGATTGGCATCAGTGCAAAAGCAGAAGGTAGTGCAAATGACATACAGAAGTAGTGGTTGAAAACTTCGCAAGCATGGAAGAAGAATTTGACATAGAGACAAGTGAGGCATACAGAGCTCCAATTATTCATGGTCAAAATATATCCTAGGGGATGGGGAGATAGCTTAGTAGAATAAGCGCTTGCCTGGCATATATGCCAAGACACAATTTCAGAAATTAAAAACAAGAAGAGAATGTTAAAAACTCTGAGAGAAAAGAAACAAGGAAAGCCAATCAGAATCATGACTGACTTCTTAACATGAACCTTCAAGTTAAAGCATGTTTTCAGTGAAGTATTTCAACCACTACAAGAAAATAAACTCTGACCCAGATTTATGTGCCCCACGAAATTGTCTTTCAGTTTTGTGAAATAAAAAAGAACTTCAGTGACAAAGGACACCTGAGAAAATTTATGAACACCTAACAATGTTCTGAAGAATATTCTGTAAAGAGATAACAAGGGCTGTACCTCTGTAAATTATGAAGCATAAATCCACCAGGCAAGGCAAGCAATTAAATAGAGGGAGAACTAGGGATCTAACAACAGTAATATAACAAGAAAAGTCAATAAGTATCCGTGATCACCTTGAATGTAAATGGTCTCAGATCGCCAATTGAAACCAACAGAATGCAGAATGGATCAAGAAGCAAGATCCATCATATGCTACATTAAAAAATCACATTTAATTAAAAAGAAAGGTATAGACTTAATGTCCGCATGCAACAGGAACCTACGAAAAAGCATTATATTTGTGGACAAAGTAGATTGCAAGCCAAAACTGATCAAGAGAGATAAAGTCACCATATTCTTATAAAGGGAAAATCTAAGAGGAAGAGACAACTATCATAAGTACATATGCAGCTACAACAGTGCACACAACTATATAAAACTAATATTAACTGACATAAAAAAATCAAGTAAACACTAATGTAATTATAATGGGAGACCTCAATACCTCACTATTATCAACAGAACCACTAGGGAAAAAATCAGCAATATAATGACCTGAACTTTAGGACAAATGGTAGTGAAACTGGAAATTAATGGCAAAAGAAGTGACAAGCACTTCATAGGCACATAGAAATTAAATAATCCCTCATGAGCAACCAATGGGTCACAAATTAAAGAAGAAGTCAGTTTCTACAATAAAACAATAATGCCAGTAACATAGTAGAATTTATGGGACTCAAAGCAATCCTGCAAGGGAAAGTTATAGCACTGAATACCCTATCAGAAAAAGTGAACAAGTGAAAATAAACAATCTAATATTCAGCCTCGGGCTTCTTGACAAATAAAACAAAAGCAAACAAACAACAACAAAAAAAACTATTTAAGGTACAAAGAGCAGAGCAGAAATGAATGCAATAAAAACTAAGGAAACAATAAAAGAATCAGTGAATCTGTAGCGTTGGTTCTTTTGATTTGTTTTGTTTTGTGTAAGCTGAGATTGAACTCAGGCCCTTGCACTTGCCAAGGAAGTGCTTATTCCAAGTGTTGGTTCTTTCAAACGTTAAATAGATAATCCCTTAGCCAGCCTTATCAAAAAATAAAAATAAAAAAAGAATCAGAATGAAAAGGGTGAAATCACAAAGGATCTTTCAGCAATCCAAAAAATCATCAATGCCTACTCATAGAACCTGTATTTCAGTTAGATGGAAAACACAAAAGAAATGGACAGATTCCTATACGGTGGTCCCTCATTTACTGTGAAGTTAACTTCCGGACACCCCATGATGAGTGAAAATCAGCAAAGTAAGGACATTATATTGATTTTAGTATATATGTGTTAAGGCTTTATAAACCCTTCCCACACTCTTATAAATGTTTCCCACATTTTTGCAAACACTTCTATTGTTCTTAACTGTTTTCTAAGCTCATAAACTTACATGATTTTAACAGCATATGTATACTGCACAGTACTGCAAAATCTCATGATATAGTGAAAACTCCATTGTAAATAATTTAGATTAATATTTTTTGAAAACCCACAAAACAATGAGTTTGTGGAAGTTGAGCCATAAGCTTTCTTTTCTTCTTCCAGTTCCAGGCCCTTGGCTGCCACGCTTTACAGTGCAGTTACAGCCAAGTCCAAGAACCACACCACGCACGACCAGTCTTGACAATGGCACAGAAATGGCATCAAGAAACCTCAGTCACAAAGATATGAATCGCTGAAGGGGGTAGATCCCAAGTTCCTTAGGAATGTATGTTTTGCCAAGAAGCACAGCAAAACGGGTTCAAGAAGATGCAAGTAAACAATGCCAGGACCATGGGTGCATGTGCCGAGGCTATCAAGGCCCTCATCAAGCCCAAGGAGGTCAAACCCAAGATCATCCCAAAGGGAGTGAATAACAGGCTCGACTTTCCTATGTTGCCCACCCCAAGTTTGAGAAGCGTATCAGTCCCTGCATTGCCAAGAGTTGCAGCCCTTGCCTGCCAAAGGCCCTGGCTCCAGCTTTTGCTCCAGCCCAGGTTCCCAAAGGTACCCAAGCCGCCGTGAAGACTTCACAGTAAAAGCCTCTTATTTGCTGATGTAAAAAACAGAAGGACTGGTGTGATGCCTGGGGTGCCCTCTGTGGGGACTGGTGTCCTCCTGTACTCTTTAATTCATATATATGAATTACCAAAGCTGAATAAAAAAGATATAAAAATTTGAAATAAATAAATTGAAGATGTAATTAAAACAACCTATCAACAAAAAAAGCCCATGCCCTGATGAATTACTGCTGAAATCTACAAGAAATTTAGAGAAGATATAATGTTATTATTTTTAAAACTCTAATGAAACTGAAAGGAAGCAATACTAAAATCATTCCTGGAAGTAGACATTACTCTAATACTAAAATGAAAGATAGATCCAACCAGAAAGGAGGACTGCAAGCCAATCTCAGTAGTGAATTCAGATGTAAAAATACTCAATAAAATCTGGCAAAAGAATGCAGAAAATCAAGAAGATTAGTTACCATGACCAGGAAGGATTCATTCAGGGATGCATGGATGGTTCAACATAAGCAAATCAGAAAGTACAATGCACCACACTAACAGAGCCAAAGACAAAACCATATATCATCTCCTCAACAGATTCAGAAAACACACTTGATGAAGTTCAATGTTCATTCATGATAAAAACTCTGCAGAAAATGAGAATAGGTGGTCTTTATTTCAATCTGATAAAAACCATCCATGACAAAAAAAAAAAAAAAAAAAAAAAAAAAAAAAAAAAAAAAAAAAAAAAAAAAAAAAAAAAAAAAAAAAAAAAAAAAAAAAAAAAAAAAAAAAAAAAAAAAAAAAAAAAAAAAAAAAAAAAAAAAAAA
>PVKA01004793.1:57152-84159 GCA_004027165.1 Ctenomys sociabilis | reverse complement strand
TCTTACTCAATATAGTTATGGAAACATTATCCAGAGAAAATAGACAACAGGGAGAAATAAAAGGAATAAGGACAAGAAAGAAGGAGCTGAAATTATCATTATTCACAGATGGCATGACATTCTGTATAAATGACCCCAAAACTCCACCAAAAGACTTCTATGTTTAATAGCCCAATTCAGTAGTTCAGTTGGACACCAAGTCAACACTCAAAAGCTGACAGCATTCCTCAGATGAATGGCAGGCTCATTGAGAGAGAAATTAGGGAAGCAATGCCTTTCGCCATGACATCCAAAACATTAAGTGCAAAGAAATCAATCTAATGTAGGAAGTGAAAGACCCCTACAATGAGAACGATAGTACTCTGAAAAAAGAAGATTGAAGAGGATATCATAAAACAGAAAGATATCCTTCATTCGTGGCTAGGAAGAACCAACATAGTGAAAATGACCATACTCATGAAATTGTTCTATAGTCTTGATGTAATCCTTATCAAAATAACATTCACATACCTGAGAGAACTAAAGAAAACATTCCTAAAATTAATCAGAACCAGAAGACATGTAAAATAACAAAAAGCAAGGCAGGAGACTTCACAATCCCTGACTTGAGTTATACTACAAAGATACTGTAATTTAAAAAAAAAACAAAAGAAAAGAAAAAACTACAAGGGATGGCCAAATAGCTCAGCAGATTAAAGCTCCTGCAAGCAGGCTCAGAGGCAGGTGTTCAATCCAGGCCTGCCATGCCAGCCCTGCTCCCAGAGCTCCCTGAGACAGCAATTGAGACTGGGTGTGATGGAGCGTGCCTCTAATCCCAGCTCTTTTGTGTGTGTATGTGGTTTTAATTTTCATTTCCTTTATTTTCGATTGTGTTGAGCACAACCTCATGCTCATTAGACACTGTCTTCTTTCTTCAGTGGAGTTCCTGTTTTTGCCTTTCATCTATTTTCTTTGGGGGTTGTTTTCCTTTTTCTTATTGATTTATAAGTATTCCTTAGATATTCTAGAAATTAATCCTTTGTTATATGAGTTGTAGCTGTCATCACCAACTTTGTGACTTTTTCCTCATTCTTTCTTTTTTGTTTCTATACACATATATTCTTCCAGATAAATGCACACATGTCCGGCGCAGATCGGCGCAGAAAGAAAGACCCGAGACACCTTGTCTTCCTTTTAGAAGGAAAAGATCTCCCTTTATTGCGGAAGCACAGCAGCTTATATAGTATAGCTAAGCCAATCATCAGCAGCCACGTAAATATACAGCCAATCCCGCTCTGTCGTCAGGCAGCCCTCCCATTCTGCCGGATCAACAGGCAGGGCCATGCCTTACTTCCTGTTATTCTGAACATGTCAAGGCAGAGCCCACAAAAATCGCCAAGCCGTTACCCAGAGCAGTTACCCAGAGTGCCAAGCCACTGCTTGCACCGCGCTCACTGCTTGCACCGCTCCCAACACACACACATATATTTTTTCAACTCAAAGAGTATTGTACCACACAATTTTGTAAGCTTCTCTCTTCCCTGACATCTGGTATGTATCCCTTCATATATATGCCAATTGATAGACTTCTAATTTTTTATTTTATTGTGAAATAAATATCAATGAGACAGTTTCAAAACTGATTAATATGATAGTTTCAATAATTAATACATTGTACATTGTTATCTTCCTTGTGGTTATCCATAGTACAAGAAGCAGGCAGGATATCCTGTCCAAACACTATTAGTGCAAATCTTTCTTCTCATAGAATAAAACGAAGGTAGCTGCATATTTATCCTAACTATTCTGTATATACAAATACAGAATGGTCCTTCCTTTGTATCCCCTTTTTTGTTTAGTCCTGTCACAGGTGGGTATTCTATTGGCATTCAATTATTATAGGTGCTTGAATTCAGTGAAACACTGCAACACAGTCCAGCAGTCCACTTCTGTGAATTATCCACAGAAGCTGTTGACTAGAATCTTTTAACCTCATCATATTAATATAGCTTTACTTTGTATACCTCATTCTTATACTTTTCTGCTGAATGGTTAAGACCAAGATGAAGCAAGACCTATAAACAACAAATGTAACTTTTCTCTCTGATGAGGTCAGTGAAGTACCCTCAGGATTTATCCTGTAACCTTGTGCTGCACTTTGTAGATCTTTTGTCAGTGTCAGCCATGTGGATGAGTCATGGCCATTGCTTGACCAGTTTGCTCTCTGTGAAAGTTCAGAGAATATTTTCTCTCCAGGTGACTCTCCTTAGGCACACTCTACATCATTGATCATGTTGCTCTGTGGCCCCATTATCTCCTTGATCAGAAAATTTGGGACACCACTGAATTACATGATGTTACAGTATAGGCTCTCCTATGTCCTGAGTCTTCACTGACCTTGAAAGGCTGTGGTCAAAATGTTGGCTGGCCTTGCAGCCCTTCTATTTCTCTAATTTTTGGTCTGTAAACTTAGGTTGTTAATCCTCCAGAAGAGAAGCTTATTTTTACCCTACAACATATGCAGTTGGGTTTAACTTCACTACCTTTCTGAATATCAAACATCTTAGGCACAACATGAAACAGGTATTTTCCATCAAGTATTGTTATGTTAAACATTAAATCCCTACAGAATATGGAGATAAAAATTTAAAAACTGAAAAATATTTAAAGAATATGAATTAAAAATTACATATTTTTACACAGAAATTTAGAAATCTAACCATATAGAGCATTGTAGCAGGACAGTCCTGTGACATTTTTTTTCCTTTTCTTTTTATAATCCCAGCTCTTGGGAAGCTGTAAACAGGTGGATCACTATGAGTTCAATCTAATAGTGAGACCCTGAACACCCTGTAGACCCTTCCCTAAAAATATAAATAAATAAATAAATAACAAAACATAGCACTGGAAAAAAATAAACCTGAGGATCAATGGAACAGGTTAGAAGATGCAGAAACAACTCCAGACACACTCAGCCACCTTATCTTTGACAAAGGTGTCAAACACTTTCATGGGAAGAAAGAAACTTTCTTTAATAAGTGGTACTGGTAAAACTAGCTGTCCATATGCTGAAGACTAAAACTAGACCTTGTCTTTATCATACACTTAACTAAAAACAATGTGAGTCGAAGATCTAAATATTAAATCAGAAACACTAAATCTACTGGAAGATAGAATAGGCAGAACTCTAAAGATACTGGCTGAGGCAAAGACGTTGTGAACAAAACCTCAATTGCATAGGAACTATCATAGAGAATTAGCAATTGTGATTATACCTTATTAAAAAGGTTTTCACAGCAAAAGAAACCACCAACAGGAGTAAGAGACAGCCTATAGTGCATAAAATTTTTCCAACTGTTTCTCAGACAAAAGACTACTACCCAGAATATATAGGAATGCAAAAAAAAAAACAAATCAGACCCTCCTTCAAATTTAAAAACCCCATCCAAAAATGGATATCTGAAATGAATTCACACTCCTCAGCTGAAGAAGTTGGAACAGCAAATAAATATAAAACCATGTTCAGTATCACTAATCACTCAAGAGATGCAAATTGATGCAATGCTGAGATTCTACCTCACTCCAGAAAGAATGGCTGCCATCAAAAAAATCAACAAATAACCAAGGCCAGTGGGACTGTGGCGAAAAGGAACTCTTCTCCACTGCTGGTGGGAGTGTAGGCTGATGCAACCACTGTGGAAATCATTGTGGTGATTCCTCAAAAAACTGGGACTGAAAGGGCTGGAGAGATGGCTCAGTGGAATAAGCACTTCCCTGGCAAGGGCCTGAGTTCAAAAAAAAAAAAAAAACTGGGATTAAATATTGCAGTTGAGCCATCTATTTCCCTTCTTGCTATCTTCGTGGAAGAATTAAAAGCACCAAACCACAGCAATATATGCACAGCCATTTTTATAGCAGTAGAGTTTTTAATAGCTAAATGTTGGAAACAGCCCAAATGCCCGTCAACAGATGAATGGATAAAGAAGATGTGTGGTTTTTATACCATGGAGTATTACTATGTCGTGAAGATGTTTAACTTGAGACATTTCTAGGTAAGTGGATGCACCTCGAGACCATACTCTTAGGTGAAATAAGTCAGGCATATGGGTATAAATAGTATATTGTTCCTTTCGGGTGAGAAACCAAAAGTGTAAACAAGGACAAAAATGTGTACTAGATATCATGAAATAGGAAGTAAAATTTTAAATGGGCTAGGGGGAAGAGAGTGGGGGAGGTAACAAGAGAAACGAAGAAATGGAAACAAAGCTTTTGTACATGCAAAGAGCAAGAGAGGCTAAAGGGAAGGTGCAGGAATAGGATAAAAAAAAAGAATCAACTTACGTCATGTACAGGTACAAATTCTTTATAATGGATGTGACCATTATGCATACCTAAAATGTGCCAATAAGTGTAATTAATTTTTAAAAGAAGAACGAAATATTGAGGCTTAATGCTTAAGCTACAGAGGTAAACGGAATTCTGAAATGACTCTTAAATTTGTGACTTCAAGCATCTTTCTGTCACTGTAGGTATATACGCAGGTACGTATGTAATATTTTCACTCATCTTCACTTTGAAATTAGTTATCAGACCACTGAGGGGTCCTTTTGATTTAGTGTGTTTGTTACATTAACAATTGAGGCTTTGCAGTCCTTCTTGTATTTTGATAACTGCCTCAACATAATTAGTTTTTATTTTCTTCCATGCACTTACCAACATTAATTTGAGCAAGTCTACAGCTTAATCAAAATTCCAAAGGGTCAGTGATAGAATACTTTTATGGTAAAAAACAGAGCATGGAAAAACCTATCAATTTTCATTAGATCTGCATGGAATATAGAATTTTCCATAAAATTTTACAACATACCATAATATTAATAATTATTTTTCTTAATAGTTTGAATGGTTTTTGAGTTCTTTAACATCACTAGGAGACACTATCAATAGCATGCACTTTAGACTCAGTATTCCCTGAACTCTACCTTAATATAACCTGGAAAGGAAAACAGACCTGCTAGATTTTCTTTTAATAATAGCCCAAATCATTAGGACCTTACTAGGTACAGTAAGCTATAACCACTTTTCATATTTAACTCATTTAACTAATCCCCATAGGAGAATAAAAAAGAAGGTGCTTCACGGTCCTCTTTTTAAA
Organism: Ctenomys sociabilis; assembly: GCA_004027165.1. Lineage (NCBI taxonomy): Eukaryota > Metazoa > Chordata > Mammalia > Rodentia > Ctenomyidae > Ctenomys > Ctenomys sociabilis. The sequence goes on along the minus strand of PVKA01004793.1, from coordinate 79,025 downwards.
GATAAAGAAATTGAAGCACAGAAATAATAAATAATTTGTCCAGTGTCTCATGGTTAGGAACTGCGGGAAGGCTGGCCAAGAGTCCAAGTGCTTATCCTCTGTAACAGCTGCACATGTTCTGAGTCCTTCAGTTCCACCCCTGACTCTGTGCAGGGAGACGGGGTCCTCACCTTCTTCATTCGAGTGAGCATCCAGTGCCAGCTTACTACAGGAAGTCATTCCTGTTTCTTCTTGGCTAGATAATGTGGCCTCTGCCCATTACTAGTTTCCCTGTACTTTGACACCTGGGTGTATTTCAGCTGGAGATTCGTACAGAAATAACTGTTTTGTTCATTTTTGCTTGTTTGTCATGCATTTAGTTCTTTGTTTTTATTTTAGGACAGGGTGTACAGGGTCTCACTACATAGATTGGACTCATAGTGATTCTCCTGTTTTCCCCCTCCCAAGAGCTTGGATTAAAGGCGCACGACGCCATGCCCGGTCTCACTCACCATCTCAGTGGCATGCCGGGGATCAAATCCTGGCTGCTGTGCTCTGCCTAAGCAGGCACTTTAGTCCACTGATCTGGCTGGCCCTTAGATTTTTTTTGCAAGCATTTTGTTTATCATTTCAAGGGTGTGGATTGGACAGAACTGAAGTTTTGGCATGTACTCATGGCACCACCGTCCTGCAAGGCTTCAGTCGATTCTGTCACTTAAGAGATGTTTCTAGAAGGATGGATTGAATGTTTGTCCACTGCTGCAGAATGAAAACACAGTTCCTTTGGCATGGCACACAACTTGAACTAGTCCAGTCTTTTCAGATGACGACCTGTAATGCCTTCCATCCATCTCACATTTCCATTATAACAGATTACTTGCTCTTTCCTCCAGGCATCTCACAGATTAGTATCACGAGTTAATACTTCAGACCCAGTTCAAAAATCATTTTCCCTCTGTATATTTCCTTGAGAAATTAATTATCACTCATCTATGCTCCCAAACAGTCTATGCAGTGGTCAGTCACAGCATTTAATCACATTATAACCTTAGCGTGTGCATCTTTCTTCTCCACTTAATTCTTGGACCTTTTAAAACATGGTGACAGGACTGGCCAGATATCTCAGCAGATTAAAGCACCTGCAAGTAGGCACAGGGGCCAGGGGCTCAATCCCTAGGCCTGGGGCACAATGAGACAGTAACTGAGACTGGGCGTAGTAGTGTGTGTTTGTAATCCCAGCACTTGGGAGGCTGTAAACAGGCAGATCACTATGAGTCTGATCTAGCAGGAGACCCTGAACACCCTGTAGACTCTTCCCTAAAATACAAAAAATAAGTAAATAAATAAAATAAAAAAACAAAACATGGTAACATCCTTTACTTCTGGATTCATGTATAGTATACAACATCTGTCTGTCTGTCTATCTCTAGCTATCTATCTATCTAACCTATATCTATCTGTATATCTATCTACATAATCTGTAGATTAGACACACCACTAATCTCTCACTCTGTAAAAATGTGGAAACCTATGGCATTCCCTTAAGGTAGTTGTTCAAAATCTACAGAGAAACACCAAAACAAATGCATTAATTTAGCTTTCATTCATGCAGTCAAATATTCTCAGCTTAGGAAGATGTGCCAAGAGTTGTACAGTGTACTTTTCCATCATGTGGATATTCTGGAAAACTTCCCCACCCAACAGTCATCTACAACCTGATGCTGTGCACTTGGCCTGCCTTCTTCCTACGCACCCCAAAAGGGTCAGCAGCTTGCATCCTTCCTCATGCTGGGTCTCTACTCACCCCAGCACCTCCCAGTTCTTCAGTGTTCAGGCAGTGAAAAGTGCATCAGAATGTGAAGTTCCTCAAATGTCTTCTAGCCCCCAGTGCTTGTGTTTCCAAACTTGGAAGGAGGCCTACATTAGCTCTTAACATCCCCTTAAACTGCAATGCCCTTGTGCTCTAGGAGAAGTTTTTCGAATGCCCAATGCTTTCTTCCCTAGTTCTACTGCTTGTGTGAGTTTTCCTCCTCTTTCATACTCCTCTGAGACCTTGAGGGCATGGACAACGCTTGCTCAGGCAGGAAAGTGACAGCAGACACTTGCCTCCAATCTCCATCCTAATTCTTCTTCACCTGGAACAGTGAGACTCAGTTGTGGTCAAAGTCGCATTTTGTCAGGAGCAGAGTCACCACACGATTGAGCTCACTCTTCAGCCCTCTCCTCTGCATTTGTATGCAGCCCAAGCAGTATTCTTACTCTGGACCTCTCCACCCCACCCCACCACACCTCACTCTAGTTTTTCCTCGGCTGAGCTTGTTTTCAACTGATCAAGAAGAACAAAGAAGCTTCAAGACGTGTGTATTTTTGCTTTCTAGCTGCACACATGAGCGATATCAATAGAATTGGTCGAATATAGGGACTAGGGAGATAGATAGCTCTGTGGTCTAAGCACCTGCCTGGCAATTACAAGGGCCTGAGTTCGATCCCTGATACCACATAAAGTGCTGGCCCTGGAGCCAGGCATGGTGGTGCACACCTCTAATCCCAGCAGCGGGGAGGCTGAGACAGGAGGATCACTATGAGTCCAAACTGTATAGTGAGACCCTACACTAAATAAATAAATGATTTTAAAATTTTTTAAAGAATTGGTCATATACAGTTGCCTTGCTCAATGGTAACAAACCTATGGCATGTGTGTTGATTTTCTTTAAGACAAAAGATGTTAATGTATGAGGGGTATTTTTTTCTAAACCAAAACTTCAATATTCAGGTTTAATTTCAGTGTTGGCATTTAGTGATAAATGGGTTGGTGTGGGGCTATAGTTTGGATGGTGGCCTCTGAAGGGTTCACTGTCAGTAGCCTAGTTTGTTGGAAAGGATTCTGCTGGGTAGAGTACATGGGTTAGGTAGTGAGAATGCAGGCCGATTTGATTCCCATTGGCTTTCAGACTCTGTGTATACAAATATATCCAGACTAACCCCTCAGATAGCTCATTTTGTCTGGATGAAAACAGGGCTGTGATGGGGACTGTAGCTCTAAAAAGAGGTGAACAGACTATTCATAAGCGTCCCAGAGGTGGCACCTGCGAAGGGACAGTGCCCATAGGCTCTTTGGACTATAGGGTGAAGAGGGCAAGGAAAAGAAAACATGAAACCTTTAAGGAAAGCAGATAAGGAAGGCCAGAATTTTGGTGGAGAGACCTCTGTGACAGGATTTATCACGCTTTCAGTGGCGTTATTCTTTCCTACAAAGAGAAATGGTGTTTGCCTCAAATCCATCGCTCGCCAGCTCATCTGCTCTTGAAGCTAGAAGTGAGGGTGTATGCACAGCACAAAAGCAGACATCTGCCACTCGCAGTCACACGCCATCAACTCAGCCAAGCAGCTTCATTTTCCAAATGCATAATACCTCTCGCGTTTGGACAGCTGTCACCACACAGACGCGGACTCGGAGAACTTCCCAGACAAATTCGTTTTCAGCTGTGCGGCGCTGGGTAAAAGGTGGGTCTGCCTGGGGAACTGGGTCGTTCAGCAGGATAGAAGTCACTGAAAGTTTTCAAGGCCTCGACGGGGTGAGCATTCTGCTTCTTTTCTTTGTTGGCATGGCTTTGAGCATCCAGGGTACAGGAGAAAATTATGCAGGAAAGGAGGCAATACTGATAATTAAGAATAAAAGAGATGCTTTCCAGAGATGGAAAGATGAACATACAGGGACCTGAAACACACAGATCACTCCAATAAGTCTGCCCTTGTGTAGTCCCTCAGACATGTTTAAAATATATGAAAATGAATGGGTAGTTCTTACCCTCCATGTTCTCACCCAAACTATGCCAAGGCAAAATCTCTGAGCCAGATTTTCCATACTCTTTCCTCATTCTGCTATACCACAATGCTGCAGAATGGGCCATTGGTGGAGAAGAAGCATCTCTCATGGGTCTTTGGGGACAAGGTTTTCAACATGCCTTTGAGGGAATGTATTCAAACCATAGCTACTCCTGGGTGTAAACCAAAAGATTTATAGCGAGTACTTTTGTTTACTCAGATGCATTCCTAGAGAATTGAGGAACAACATATTTTACTTTCTATGGCTCGTCCCATTGCAACAACTCAGCACCACAGTCTGTGTGGAGGGGCCTCCCTTCCCCGGGGCATGACTAAGATAAAGAGCATTGGTGATGTGGCTTGAAATGGTAAGAAGCCACTTCTCCAGAAAATATGTGCACCTTGTCCACCTGCTTCCTGGTCACTTGCCAAAGGCTGAAAGACATGGAGGTGAGCTCCAAGGAGGGTGGAAAAGACACTGCCCTGTCACCTGCAGAGTTGCTTCCCAGTCACAGGAGGGCTCACTCCTGGTCCTGAGGAAAGGAAATGTAGCACAGGAAAAGCCAGCGAGGGACTGCAGGTCGCTTCCTTACTACCCAACTCTGTCTCCTCTCCTTTCATCTTATGATCTCAACACCACTTCTCTGATTCTGTCCATGTAAATCAATCCCTTTCCATTTGTGAAATATAAAGCCAGTGCACGAAAGGGTCAGCTTTCTTACTTAATTTTCTCCCAGTTTTGCATTAGGAACTATTGTATCCAATTTGCAGCTCAAAAACTCCAAGACAAAAAGGGACAGTTGCTGATCCAAGCTACATAGTAAAGTGGGCAAGCTGAGTGTCTTTTTGGTTGAGCAGTACATGATTTGGGGATTCCTAGATCCTTCGGTCATCCTCACTGAGGCAGTAATTGTTACTGGTTACCATCGCTGCTCTCAAACTGAACCTGAACTACATACTCTTCAGTAAGTTCAAATACATTTCCCTTAATTAAGAGAAGTGACAGAACTTCACAAACATAATTATGAATGAAGCTTAGATATATGGTGTCTTCCAAGTTTAAAGCAAGAATAGGAAGAGAAATATCTAGTTAAATCTCCAAATTAAAACTCACTCCAATTACTAGCCATAAACTACCTCTCTGAACTCTCAAAATTTCTAAGTAGTGGGAAAAATAACATTTATTTCAACCTGTATTATGATGAGGGTAGTGAGATAACTGTTGTTGAAGATAATACTATCCTAGACCTCTTCTGAGTGTTTTCTACACTCTTCATCTAAAGTTAAAATCAAGTTTCCATTTCCAGGACAGAGGAGTAAGTGTTCAATATACTAATCCTTGTAACAATAATGGGTGTAAATTCTGCATAAAATGTCCACAGGACTACCAGCCGAGTGCTTCAGAGGATGGATAGATGTAGGAATCCCCTCCAGTAAGTGATACTAAAGACACTGGCCACACAGTGTCCAATAGCTTTGGCCCATTAAACAGGGTCAGGTCTTGTATTTGTGACATAAAACTCAGAACCACATAGTAGAAAGGATACAGAATGGAATTATAGTCACAAAATGAGAATAGTGATACTAGCTGCCCATAGATATGAAGGCCATTTGGAAAACAGGAAAAAAAGTTGCTTCTATGGATCCAGACAGAGCGAAGGGACATTTCAAGCATAAATGTCTAAAAAAGAAAGAAAGTGTTCATGATGGAGTCAGAGGGAGTTTCAGACTGAGGTAGTCATGGGTCTTCCCCTCTCAACCTGAGGGAACTCATATTAACTACTTATATAAGGAGAAAGCCTGTTAAACTAGATGCTCATGGAGATATGTCAGCAGTGACCCAGCCAGTGGCTCCACTTTTTAACTGGAAAGTATTCTGTTTTCCCTAAATCCTGCAATTCATGTACCCCCAGCAATAAGAGTTGGCCAGTTTATTTGAGATAGTACCCAATGGACAAGAAGATTAAAAGGGAATCAAACCTCATGTTTAAGAGATCTCTGCTAATATACCTACAAAAAGTTATAGCTAGTCTTTATAATTACAAACTTTCAAAGGTTATGACATTCCAAAACCCTCTATTAATGCCTCAATACTATTCAAAATATACCCATCAAATCAATGGTATGTTAGATGCTGAAGTTCTCTGGATCCTATTTATGTCATTTTTTATGGGAAGACATTACTGTCTACTTGGTGAAAATCATTTTTGACTGTATTCATAATTATCCTGCTGATGTTATTACTTGGCCCATGCATGTTTAATAGTTTCTTTGGATTGTCTCCTCCAGATTTAAAGCTATTCCAACTACCCAAGATAAAAATGCCTGGCGTCTCTTGAGGGCCTCTAGAGAGATGGTCACCTCTGGAGAGTATCTCTGACTGCTAGTCAACAATTACGACCCCGTTAAGCCTGAAGAAGCCAGAGCAGTCATCATTCAAGGTTCCCTCATAGCAATTCGGATTATTTCTTCAGAGCGGGAAATGTTGTAGGCAGCTGAATTACATAGAAATATTATAGGCAGTCAGACAGGGCCAGGCCCTCAAGGAAAGAAGATGGAAGACAAGGTGACTTGCAACTATGGACAGACACTCCTCAGCAATAGGTTATACCTCAAGACAACAGAGGAAACAAATACAACTACATACTTCCCTAGAGATGGGCATCAGGGATTGATATTCTAAATAGTTATCAATCACCTTAAAAGAGCCCAAATGAGTCATTAATACAACCACCAACAGGAAGAGACCCTGTCCTAGAGGTACTCGTGCCCTCTTGCCACTTGAGTCTCTTCCTCCTCTGGTACTGAATTCAGTCAATTTTACTTGAGCAATGGTTCTTATAATCTCATTGGTTGACCATAGTTTTGTCCTACCTCATGCCACCTAAATGAGTTCTCATGTTCTCCACCACCTATAGCTGCCCCACACATGGTTTTACACTATAAAACTCCTTGGAAGAGACAACTTTCTGGGGATAATCCACTCGGGCCTCCCTCCTTTCCCTCTTTCAGACAGGAGCTTTCTTCCCCCCCCCCAATAAATATATATTATTTCAGAGAAAAGCATTGTTAATGTCACAGCAGATAGCCACTTTTGATGCCCAGAATAAAGACTGGGATAAGTTTGCTGATGCCATAGAGAAGTTAAAACCACTTGCATATCTCAAGACTCACTTTTGGTTTTATATTGGAATTGGTGTACTCATTCTCCTGTTTATAATCCTTCTCATTAAAGTGAGTCATGGAGGATTCTCAGCCCAACAATAGCTTCAGGCTACATAGCCACTACTGACACTGCTCCAGCTTCTTCAAAACAAAGAAGGGGGAACTGTGGAGGAGCAACTGAGCAGCTGTTCTTGAAAGAAGAGCGATTGTCTCCATTTTGGCTGAGCACCAGATCCCCAAAACATTAGATACTATCTCAATAGCATAATGCAAATTACTTTCTCTGTATATGGCAGAGGTAGATGTAGGCCACCCACCTAGCTCAGCTCACAGTACTCACCTACTTCCCACAATTCTCAGTCGGTCCTCCTCAAGCCACTCCTCCTCCACTGAAGAAAACCTGGGTGCCTCTTTGTTTTGGAAAGCCATGTTCATGGCTGGATTTAGGGCCCCTTGGCTCCCCAATAATTATAAATATGTTTTAGTGTCTTTACTTTCACAGTGGGTTACACTGGAAATGGTAAACTGGAATTGACTTGATGGGATTCCAATAACTTATCATTGACAATACAAATATTTACTTCTGGACTGAGATGAGAACCTGGAGGGGACTCCTACAGGTAGAAGTAAGAAATTTTGGAAGGGAGTCAAACCTTGGAAGAAGAGATCTTAATGAAATGACTTTCTTATGTGGGAACTTAGCCCTGACTGCAGACTTCAGTCATGGTGTAGAAAAGCTAAAATTATAGGAAACCTTAGTTATTTGACCAATGGAGCAACTATTTCTATCTAATTCATAGGGTGACCAGGGCTCCTGTGGTCTGAGAAAAAAATTCCAAAAATGCCAGGAACTAAAGAAATCTCCTAAATTCTATGTATAAACCCTGCCTAATATTCTAACAGGTACATAGATCACATTGGCACGAGATGGACTAAAGTATCTCCATAGTTCCTTTCTTCTTTTCTTTTTCTTTTCTTTTTTTTTTGGTATTGTGATTGATGCTGACATGAGCATTCACATACAACTGTTCGAGTGAACAAATTTTTCATTTGTCTTGGTTGTGTGCCTAGGAGGGAAACCGCCAGGGTATGGTGAATCTCTGTGTAGTTTTGGGGAACCCCCTGTGCTTCAAGGCTTCTGTATCATTTTACATTCTATATTCACCAGAATATAAGATCTTCACTTCCTTTCCCTTGTCTACCCTAATCACATGCCTTTTATTTTTTTTTTTTTTTATCTTATCTTTGGTACAGGGTGTCACTACACAGCTCAGCCTCAAAGTGATTCTCCTGTTTCAGCCTCCTCAATGTCGGTATTACAGGCGTGTGCCACCTTACTTGGTTTTGGTGTCCAGCTCAGTGCCTGGACTGCTGGGGCTGACACAGCATGCAGCACTGGGGATTGAACCTGGGTCTTTGTGCTTACCAGGCAGGCACTTAGACAGCTGAATTATCCAGCAGCCCTTTTTTCATTATTGTAGCTATTATGGTGGGTGTGAAATATTATCTTGTCATGGGTTCCAATTGCATTTAGCTGATGGCAAATGGCATCGCATAACTTCTCATGTGCTTATCAATCAGTTATATACTTTCTTTAGAGAAATATCCATTGAGAACTCCGGCTCCATTTTTGTACCAGCTTTCTCTCTTTCACAGTATCATTTCCATGGCAATACAATAATTAATTTTGCTAAGGTCCAATTTATCTATTTTGTTATTTTGTTTCTTGTGCTGATTTCTCAGTATTTAGGTCAGTCTGGATTCTTTGCCTCATGGCTTTTATGCTTCTCTGAAATTTCATCTATCGGTTGATGTAATTGATTATTTTTTCTTTCCCACCAGACTCTAAGCACTCAGGGCTTGTAGGTGGCAGTCGCTGCTCCATTCCTAGTTCCTAAAAAAGCCCCTTATCGTAAGTTGGCACGTGGTGCAGGCTGTATGTGCGTGAATGTAAGATTCCTTCTATTGTCCCAGGAAAACACAAAATTGTCCTGATAATCATGTTGGTAAAGAAAAAAGTGTGGGTTTAGGAGATTTGTGTATTTCCTCTCAGAAATAAAGCACGTTTTTATTTTGTTTTCTTAAAATTATTTTTAAAGAGAACACAGAACAGTGACAATAATGATAAAAAAATTGGACATGACACAAAGTATCACTAAACAAGATAATGTAGATCCGACAGTATTTGTCGTACTGCTAGTGCTGTCTTCAGCTTAGTTGTTTAGATTACAGTTGTCTCACTAGTGTAAGGACCTGAAAGAGTCCACAGAATCTGGAAGGTGCAAAAGGTACGGTCCCAGAGAATGAAACTGTTCAAAAGGAAGGAACTACAGCGACAAGGGAGGAGACGAACAGAAGAGGGGTGGGGGAAGACATACAGCTCTGTGTGTATGCAGGAAGGCTTGGGAACAAAAGCAGTTTCCAAGGCACCTCCCACCGCCTCGTTCCTTCTCATCTGGAACCAGAGCGCTGGGAACTCTTAGGAGACAGAGGCGCTTGCTCAGAGGCTGCCCCAGGGTGGGGCCTGAGCTTCTGGTCTGGTAATGAGGCTGAGCTATGCTTAGGCAGCATCTGCTCCTTGGAACTGGCCAAAGGCACCAGCAGCCTCTCACAACTTAATTCCAGAGTCTGACAGCCACTGGGCGTCCCCGGACAGCCCTCACTTGGACACGGTTGGTAGCAAACCCGATGGCTGCCCAGCTCTGCAGGCTAATTGATCATTGTTTGGCCATTAACACTGCTTAGCTCTACACCACATTCGGGGCTCAATATCCTTTTTGCACATCACTGTCGTTTGCGGGGTTTATTTTCAGATGGTTTTCTTTGCTGATTAACTTTGCAAAAAAGAATGTGCATGGCCCATTTCGCTCAAAAAAAGGAAGGTCCTGAATTGTTCATTTTATCTTCTCTGAAACCCAGGTCTACAGGCTCCTCTCACTATAACAATTTAAGGGGCTTCCAGAATGGTTTTATGGCAGAGAATAATACTAATGTTGCAATGTTCCTGGGAAGAGCAACGCTACCAAGGAGTCCGCCCTCCAGTCTTCCAGGTGGGATCAGGGGGACTCTTTACTCCCAGACTGAGTTTAGTCCTGCCTTTGATGATACCGTTCCGGAGCTCTCTTCTGGAGTCTACTAGGAAACTCAGCCCTCTGGCAGGAGGGAGAGGAGGGCCTGGAACAGACTATAATGAGGAGCTGAAAGTAACTGCTAAATTTATCTAGGACACCCAGGCCTCTGTGAATAGATTGAGGTGGTGTTCCCTCCCTCCCGCCCTCCCTTCCCCCACCTCCCTCTCTCCTTCTATCCTTCTTTCCTTTCTCCTTCCTTCTTCTTTTATTTCTCAGTATTGGGGATGGAAACCAGAGACACTCAACCATTAAACTATATTTTTAAAATATTGAAACAGGATCTTGTTAAATTGCTCTGGCTAGCTTTAAACTTTTCATGCTCCTGCCTTGAGCTTCTGGGTAGCTGGGATTACAGGAGCACACCACCAGCCCAGCCTGTATTTTCTTTCTCTGCTTCATATTCAATGTCAGAGAAAAAAACTCTCAATCTTGTTGGCCCTGAATCCTGTTCTCTTTAGGTATTTATTATTTCATTTCATTTTGTTTTGTTTTGATTCTAATGTTAATACTTGGGCATTAGACTACCTGAGAATTTTTAAAAGGTGAAGATCAGACCATACCACATTTATCATTTATGGGTGTGGAGACCAAGCCCCTGAAGCTTTAAAAGATTCCTAGATGTTTGTAGCAGGCTAGGTGAGCAAAGAACCCAACATTTGGCCTCTAAGGACTGACAGTGCACTAGGAGGCCGCCCTGCCCCAGGACTCACCCCACTTGGCTTGAAGCACTGCTCTTCAATGGTTCCTGACCGGTGAGCCCAAGTCCCAGTCTTCCATTCTTTCTTACATGGGCAGGGATGAGCCTGGCACACAGAAAGGCTTCAGCCTTCCAGCCAGCCCCATCTTAGTTTCTTTCTTACTGTCGCTCTGGCTGTTCAGCATCTGAACCTCTCTGAGAGCTCTAGAGAGTTTTGCCAAGGTCGAGCTTGAAGCTGGATTTAGCGCAATGATCAGCATCACTGGCTGACCAAGCTGGAGATTCTAGTGTCTTCCATGCACAAACTCTGGGTGGAATAGTGCTAAGTTTGTATCTACTCTGCCAAAATTCATATGTCAGAAATATGTGCTGGGACCTGAAGTTAGTTAGTGGTACGCACAGCAGAAGCTCTGGAGAAATAATTAGGATTGGATCAAGTTGTGCAGGCAAGGCCTCCATGATGGTGCCAGTAGTTTCCTACAAAGAAGAAGAGAGACTCAAGCCAGCTCCCTTGCCCCCTCACCATATAGTCCCCTGATGCCAACATGTAGCAAGATGGCCCTTCCCACTAAGCAGATGCCAGTACCTTATGCTTGGACTTCCAAGGGTCCTGAGCCCATAAGCCAAATGAACTTCTATTCTTTATAACTACCAAGTCTCAGGTATTTTGCCATAGCAACAGAAATAAAAGGCAGAATCTTGTCCCATATTCCAGAGTGCTGCTTTTGAGACTCATGGGGACATCCAAGAGTTGCCTAGAATTCTGAGTCCATGACTGGTGTCCTGTCACCAGCAATGAGCTCGAGAAGGCACAGGAAGGCAGCTAGAGACACAGCCCTTGTGTCAGATGTTTTTTTTTTTCTGAGAGTGCGAATGAATTCTGATCCCTGCTGGTCTCCGGGGGTGGAGACTATTAATAAAGTCCATATCCCTCAGGAAGTCTGCTCTGTGGCAGGTGTGGTCCAACCAGGAAATAGGAGGCCTCAAAAACACCAGATGGAGAATGTCACAGAAGGCCCAAGTGGGGCCAGTGCGAGACAGCCAGGTTTTGCTCAGTGTGTGTGTGTAGGGAGGCATGACTCTTTGGATCCTCTTCTCTGGTTCTGTCCCTGCTTTCTGCAGTATGCAAATCCCAGCTGATGGTCAGACTCCACAGGCATGAGAGTACTTTTAAAAAAGAAAAGTAAAGACCTCATTAAATCAAAGTATCCAGAGACTCAAATGAATAGAAATGACAAACTTCCCACTACCCCTGAGGAGAGCCCAGCAGAACAACACTTCCCAATTGAAGGCATAGCAAGGGGTGACGCCTTAATGGACAGCATCTCTGTCATGTTCCCAGAGGCCCCGCTTCAGTGCAGAGTGCCAGGGAGCAGGGGAAGGATTTCTCTGGCCCTCTCCAGCTCCAGTGATCGATTTGGCCTGAAAGGCACTGTCCCTGGGGAGGCCTGGAGGGTGCGGCTACAAACCACCCTTCAGTGCTCTCAGTACTCTGGCAGAGAGTGGGAGGAAACCCTAAGGTGAGCCTGCTGTCCCAGTCTGCAGAGGGTCACAGTTTAAAAAGGGAAAAATAAGCAAGGGTCACATATTTTTATTAATGTTATTGAGAAACAAATAGCAATGAGCCACTTTCAAAACCAATTAGTAGGACCGTTTTGATAATTAATACATTACACATTATTGTCTTCATAGTGGTTATTCATAGCACAAGATGCAGACATGATATCCTGGCCAAACACTATTAGTACAAATATTTCTTCTCATTGAATTAAGAGAAAGTAGCTGAATAATCTATACTATTTTGTATATGCAGATACAAAATGGTCCTTCATCGATATCACCTTTCTTTCCCCAGTTTTGTCAGAGATGAGTATTCCATTGCCAGTCAAATATTGTAGGTGCATGAATTCAGCAAAATATTCCAATATAGTCCAGTAGTCCACAGTAGTAGTGGGTTATCTGTAGGACTGGCCATGTCCCAGCTGTTGATCTGAGCCTTCCACAGCTCAGCATATTAATATGGCTTCACTTTTCATACCTCATTTCTATACTTTTCTGCTGGATGGTTAAGACCAAGATTTTAAATATAATTTCAATCAGGCTTGTATGCTGGGAAGGTTGGGTGAAAGAAAACCACTCTGTTAAAGAATCTTTTCTGGAACCTAGTGTCAGGCCAGGGCTGCTGCAGATGTGGGCCACTTCAGCCCCATAGCATCAGGGAACACAGCTCATGGAGCAGCAACAAGGAGCCCAGATCCACACAACTAGGTTTGAATCTTGGCTCCATGTCTGAATTGCTGTCTGATACTACACAATTGTTTCAAACTCCCTGTGGTTGTTCAGTTTGATCATTTGTCAATTAAGGACAATAAATATTATCATATAAGGCAGGTTGTGAAGACTAAATAAAACACAATACACGAGTGAGGTAAATGGTTTTATTCAAAGAAACACAGATATCAATGCACATATGTGGCATTCTAGGTAACCCAGGAGAACTTTCTGATATGACACTAACAACAGCCAACAGTTATGAAGCATTTACCATGTAATGAACACAGAGCTTTGATTTTTTAAAATAATTTCATTAAGAAACAAATAGCAATGAGATAGTTTCATAGCCAATTATTAGCACATTTTCAGTAATTAATACATTGCCTATTGTCTTACTGGTTATTCCTTGTACAAGATGAAGACATGATATCCTGTTTCAAACACTCAGAATAAATCTCTCTATTCACTGAATTAAGAGAATGGAGCTGTGTCTATCCTGACTATTTTGAGTATACAGATACGAAGGGGTCATTCATTTCTATCCCACTTTTTTGGTTAGTTTTGTCAGAGAAGGGCATTCCATTGTCATTTAAATACTGTAGGTGCATGAGTTGAGCAAATAAATCTCAATGTAGTCCAATAGTCCATAATAGTAGTGGGTTTTCCATAAGACTGGCAATGTCTGAACTTATTGTCGTGAGCCTTTTACAGCTCAGCAAATTAATATGGCTTTACTTTTTGTACTTCGTTTGCATACTTTTCTGTTTAATGGTTGGTTCTCCTATGTCCTGAGTCTTCATTGACCTTGAAAGGCTAGGGCCAAAATGTTGGCTGTCTTGCAGCCCTTTCTTTTCTCTAATTTTTGGTCTGCATACTTAGGTTGTTAACCCTCCAGAAGAGAGGCTCATTATTGTTACCCTATAACATAGGCAGTTGAGCTTAACCTCATTATCTGTCTGGATATCAAACATCTTAGACACAACATGGAAAAGGTGTTTTCTATCAGGTATTGATGTGTTAAACATCGAGTCCCTCCAGTATATGAAGAAAAAAGATTAAAAAGATAACAAATATTTAAAAAAATAAGTAAATAAGCATTTACATATTTTTACACAGAAATTTAGAAATCTAACAATGTGCAGCCTTGTAGCAGGACAGTCCTGTGGCATAATTTTCTTGTTTTATCTCTTGAATTCATTTATTACCCTTTTTGTTTTTAACAAACATTTACTTGAGAGCTTTGATTTTTACTTACTCAAATACCCTTTATCCTTTCTTACTTTGAGTTCTGGGAGTTACATCACATCAGGCTATCACATTAGACTACATCTCCAACTCTTTTACAAGTTTGATTTTGAAACAGAGTCTTGCTAAGTTGTTTAGTTTCACAGGCTGGACTCAAAACTGCAGTCCTCCTGCCTCAGCTTCCTAGAGTGCTAGGATTACAGTCATGTACCACCACGTCTGGTTCACTTAACCCTTTTAATGAGGCCCTTGACAAAGTATTCTTATATTCCTTTTATTCAAGAAAATAAGACTTTATAGCATGGAAGTAATTTGCTTAGGACCATGTACCTAAGCTGAACTTACCATGAGCCAATTTGTCACTTGAATGAAGAAGGAAGTTCCCCACACTTACTTTGAAGATGGAATAATCCCACAATCTATTCTGAAAATAGAATACTTGCTTTAGCATATCAGAATTACTCCTTATGTCAGCCCCACCCCTGGGTCACACTGTGATAGAGACTGAGACTGGGCATGATAGCTTTCACCTGTAATCCCAACATTTAGGGAGCTAAAAACAGGAGGATCACTATGAGTCTGATCTATATAGTGAGACCCTGTAGACTCTTCACTAAATACATTTTTTAAAAAATTACTCCCCAAATTCTCAGTGCCATAAATTTATCTACATACTGTTTGTGAAATGAATTTTTGTTTAATATAGGTCTGACCAGCAGACTTGCAGGTTGACCCTGAGTAGCACCATGCCCTTGCATAGCCCCTTCTATGAGAGCAGACTGAAAGATTAAGGACAACTAACACAGTGAAATCAAAGGCTATTGCTCTATTAGTTTTCTGTTTTTCCTAGTAGTTTACTATTGCTGCATAAATTGGTTGGCTTAGGATACCAGGATTTTAAAAACCTGCATGTTTTAAACAACAGAAACTAAATTTGCAGATTAGTAGAAACATGAAGTCAGAGATCCATGTTATGGTTAATTTGGGGTCCGGTAGGTGCTCTTAGCCTGGCTTTTCTTTGTTGCATTTTACATAGGAAGGAAAACAGAGCTCTTTGGTGTCTCCTAATAAGGACACTAATCCTGGCTTGTCAGGGCCTCCCCCTCATGACATTATCTAATCTTAATTACATCTACACAGGCCCTATGATCACACAATACAGTTAGGGTTTTAATATATGAATTTGAAGAATGCAATTTCATTTGTATAATTGCACAAAAAGTATTGTAATCATAAGCAGTTTAAATCAATGTAGGGTTGGGGACATAGATTGATGGCATGAGCACCTGCCTGGCAAGCTCCAGGTCCTGAGTCTGATCCCCAGTACTACACATTGTGCCAGCCCCCAAACTAGGTTTGGTAGCACAGGCCTCTAATCCCAACTCTAGGGAGGCTGAGACAGGAGGATCATTGTAAGTCCAAATTGTGTAGTGAGAACCTGTATCAAAAAAGTAAATAAATAAAACAATGTAAATGTATCATCTCACTATTCCAGAGTCCAAGACCCAAGCATGGGTAGGTTAACTGGGTACTCCACTTCATGACCCTACAATCAAAGTGTTAAGCAACCTGAGTTTTATTCAGAGAAAGGATGGAAGTGCACTGCCACATTCATTCTTTGTATTGAAGAATTCAGTTCCTTGTGAATCAGGGACTGAAGGCCTTGCATCCCGTCCTAGTGGCTGTCATCTGAAGGATGCTCTCAGCAGCAGACAAGGCCTTCCATCCTGGCCACCTGGCACCCTTCATCACCCACAAATCAATCACAGTATGTCAAATCCTTCTCAAACCTTGAATCTCCAGCTTCATTGCCTCTCACTTCAGGATCTAAGCTCAATAAATCCGAGGCTAGCCTGACAGCTCAGCAGACTAAAGCACCTGTTTAGGCAAAGTGCATTGGCCAGGGTTCGATCCCAGTGTGCCATGCCAGAAATGCTCACTATGGGAATGTCTTCGAATTCTGCATAGCATAGTCAGGTCCCAGAGTGCCTTAGTAAAGACGGAGACTTCTCTCTTGCTTGTAGTTTCTCTGTTCGGCCTTGCTCACTTTCTTTGTCAGGTGAAGCAGGTTGCCCCACTGTTAGCTGTCCTGCAGAAACCTGTGGGGAAACACTGAGGTCAGTCTCCAGCCAGTAGTCCCCAGACACTGAGGACTTCACCCCAGCAGTGCACGTGGGAGTGACCCTCCCCAAGAGTCATGGCAGTGAGCTCAGAAAGGAGCCTTCCTTGCTCAAGCCTGGGATGCCCATACCATAGTGGATACCCCAACTTTAGTCTGGTGAGAAGAGTGGACCAAGCAAGCCTCACCCAGATTCCTGACTCACAGAGAGTGGAACCTATTAAGTGAAATCTTCTGGTTTCTGTTTTCTTTATGTATTCAGTCATTTTTTACATCACGGGTAAAATTTTAATGTACTCTTAATTGATTTATAGTGTACAACATGTTTTGGTATATGTATTCAGTGCGGAATGTCTAAAGCATTCTATTTAGCACATATAGTACCTTACCTGCTGACTTTGTATATGCATATGTTTGTATGTGTGGACATGCGTGTGTGTGTGTCTATGTGCCTGTGTGGTGAACATGCTTAAAATCTACACTTAGCAACTTTCAAATGCATAATACATTATTATCAACTGTGGTCACCATGAGGCACAATAGCTCTCTTGAGCTTAATGCTCTACCTAAATGAAATTTTCAAGTTTTGCGTATTTTGACCAATATCTCTGTAATCACCCCATGATCTGCTCTCTGGTAAACACCAATTTGCCCTCTGTTACTATGCATCTGACATTTTTAGATTGCACAAATGAGATCATGTGACACCGGCCTTTCAGGGCCTGCCTTATTTCACCTAAAATAATGTCACCCATGTTCATTCATGTCCTCCCAGTTTCAATTTACAACACATTTTCTTTATTCAAGCGCTATTATTCTAAGGCACCACATTTGGGATAATTTTTATGCAGCCGTATATAACCAGTGCAGCATCTTTTAACAGAACCGAAGTGATCAGCAGAAATGAGGTGGATATGGACTACTGCCCAGAGATTGAGTCAGGAAAGAGGAGTGACCTTATAAGCCATCATGAAACACAGTTGATGCGATTTATGTATGAAGTACGTTAGCTTAGTATAATAGTATAGTGCCTGTTTTAAGCTAGAAATTTGTGCTTTAATCTGGCTAGGGTTATCTTTAACAGGTAGATCTGCTTACTCTGTTGATGTGGGGAATGATGATTTTATATATATATATATATATATATTCAGTTATTCTCTCATTTCTGGGACAAATAACAAACCCAGAATGAAGGAAGGAAAGGCTTACTTAGCTCACAGTTAGTGGAGGTTCCAGTCCATATTCAGCTGGCTCCAAGGCAGAGTGGCACATGGGAGAGAGCAACTGTTCATAACAGTGGCAAAAAGCAAAGAGCAAAAGGGAGTGGCAGCAGCTCAGACAGCTAGCTGGCCTCCCTCCCCTCCTTACATTGCAATGCAGATCACCCACCCCAGGGCCAGGGTGCAGCACTCACACCCACAATCCCAGCATTGGATCAAGAACCAATTGCATACTCCAGAAGCCACCTCATGACTGCATGAGGCATTGTGGGGACAACTAGGCACAAACCATCTATATGCCACTAAATATTTCCCTGTGCTCTGGACTACAACAAGGTAGCTTCTTATATACTAAGAAAAGTAGCCAGTATCTGTCTGCTAGTGCCCTGCGACCACCTGGTGCCTTATGACTATACCCAGTATCATCATGTTTGTAAGACATGTGCCATAAAACCCTTCCCCTTGATTTTTTCCCATTCCTAAAAGATAACCCTATAATCATCACACCCACCAATAACATTTGCAAGGCCTACAGTGAGTGTAAGAGCAGAGCCCCATGTCCCATGCATCCAAATAGCTATAAAAAGAAACTCAAGCTATTGACTATTGAACAAAATATGTTCCAGTCTCCTTCATAAATCTATGAAGGGATTAACAGTTACTGAAGAAGAATGAAAATTACCTTTAAACTGAAAACATCTGCGCAAAGGTCAGCCGCAAAAACTTGACCTGCGTATAAGCAGAGCCTCTCAGTGAACAGAGCTGCCATCACCCTCCTCGCCCAGGAGTTTCCAATTCAAGAGAACACTGGTCTTCAGCATGGGGAGGAGTGAGTTTAGCTGTCCCTTACCATCAAAACTTCCAGTAGAGGATTCCACACCTCCCCACTGAGACTCTGAGCCTTGTTTTGCTAAGTTAATCTAGAAACATTACCCTCTGGTTGCTCAGGGAGCTGCTCATCACCGTGGACTCCTGCATACACATCAAAATAAACACTCTCCTTTCCCCTACCAACCTATCTATTCCAGTTAATTCTTGGGCTCCCAACCACATGAACCTAAGTGATAGAGGAAACATTTTCCTTCCAACATAAACCTTCACAGCGAACTCCAAGGCTCAGACTTCTTGCAGAATTTTCAGATCATGTTCCTGGTATAGAAAAAGCCAGCTCCCATATGGTGACCTGGTCTTTCCTATGCAGTGGCCTCATGTACAGGGATGTGGATGCCCTGGACTACATGTCCAAACTGTATCCACACCCCCCTCAAATGCTGCCCCAAAAAGCCCTCACCATTCAGAGTCACACTGCAACACTCAGTTCTTTGGAAGACAAGATAATGAAGTTTTTCTTTCTTTCTTTCTTTTAATGTATTTGCAAGAGGATCTCTCTATGCAGCTCAGACATAGGGATCCTCCTGTTTTCAGTTTCCCCAGTGCTGGGATTATAGGTATGTGTCACCACAGTTAGACTCAGTGGTTGGCTCAGCGTGCCTTGGGGCAGGGCCAGCATGGCATGTGGTACCAAGGATCAAACCCTGGTCCCTGCACTTGCCTTTGCAGGTGCTTTGTCTGCTGAGCCATCTCACCAACCCAATGAAGCTATTTTTGCAGGAATTAAGAATATGTATTCAGTGCAGAATGTCTAAAGCATTCTATTTAGGATATATAGTGCCTTACTTGCTGACTTTGTATATGCATATGTTTGCATGTGTGGACATGCGTGTGTGTGTGTGTCTATGTGTCTGTGTGGTGAACATGCTTAAAATCTACTCTTAGCAACTTACTATGGTACTATCATGGCAAGATACTCCAGGATTCTGGAGAGCATGGTGCGGTCTAGGGGTACATTGTCTTCAAGTGTGTACGTGGTATGGTGGAAAAGCACAGTGGATATTTGAAATAAAAAGTATTTAAGAGACACACAGCCATTAAGCCACCTCAAAATACTACACTTAGCTTCACTTTCTGACGCAGACAAAAGAGGGTGGAAGGCAGGAAAGTGAGTTCCCATGGGAACCAGGGACTGGTGGGTGAACTTTCAGGAGCCACGAGGCAACCCGGGCCTCTCAGGTGAACCAGCAGAAAATGATATGGCATCGTGCCCAGGCTCCCATATTTTTGTAATAATGTGTGGATTGCAGAGGTGCCATCTTACTCATTCTGGAAACCGAGGTGCACAGGGAAACAGCAGGTCCTCAGGGGATCTCTTCCAAGACTTTCTTCATGGAAAAGCAAATGTCTTCTCTGTCCTCCTCCCCTTCACACTTGCAAGCAGCAGGTCCAGGAGAAAGCCCACAGAGCTGGGTACATGCGCACACACCTGACTCACAGAGCCGGGGTCCAGATCACAACCACCACAGTTTGGTGAACCTTGAACAGAGAAGATACTAGGATGTTCCTACTTCATGTGAGCGCTATGAGAATGAGATAAGGTAGAACGCACGGAGAGGTTAGGAGGATGCCTGAGATGTAACGGTGCCATTACTGCACTGGAGTTAGCTCTTCACAGAGCCTCCTCCCATCTTGAGCTACGACTCGTCAAGGCTGGTGGCCATATACATCCAGAACCTGTCAAAAGAGTCATTTAAAAAAAATTCCTACTGTTAAACACTGTGCAACGTCGATAGTAGGCTACCCAGAGACATATTGAAACTAAGAAGCCAGAAGACTGCATTCAAAGGAAATGTTGGCAAAGACTTCCAGCTTCACCACATGCACTGCAGTACTCTTGGTGATAGGTGAGAAATGAAGACGTGTCCATCAGCTGATGGATGGCTAGAAACAATGTTGTGGGTGTGACAGATGAACACAGAGGATGGACAGCGGCACCTCTATTTACAGACTTGATATGTCTTACGATTCTGGGAAAGATGGCAGCATTTGTCTGAGTGGGGAACGTGATTGTGGGTGTGTTTGTGACCTGATTCAGAACTGGGGAACAGAGGCAACATGTTGCTGAATGCTTCTGTCTGTGAAGCAAATTGTTGGCAAACAGACACATTTGCCAATAAGGTACTAGAGCATAGGAATATTCCTCAACCGTAAGAAAGAATGAAATGCTTTCACTTGCAATAGCAAGGACGGGACCAGAGGCCATCAGAGTAAATAAGTCAGGCACAGAAGACGAGCACCACATGGCCTCACTCACAAGGTGAGGGAAACAGCCGATCTCCAATCAGGAGCAGCATGAGGGTGGCAGAGGGAAGGTGGAAGGGGATGGGGCTGGGATGGAGGAAATGTGGGTCAGGGGTTATTCAGTTACTAATAGTAAGTGAAATAAATTCAACACATAAGCTTAAATATCGTGACTTCTATTCTGCAAGAAATCCAAAACAGAAGTAAAAAGCAAAATAGATAATAGGAAAAGGAGGAAACACAACCTTTGTAAAGAGTAAGGAAAGCAAGAGATGGAGGGAGGGAGAAAGAAGGGCAGAGAAAATGGACAAGAAACAGAATTAAGATGTATTCTGTACATGTGCCAATTCCCACAGGAATGTGGACTGGTAACATACTAATTAAAAATAACAGAGAAAGAAAGAGAGGGACAGAGAGAGAGAGGGAGATAGAGAAAGAAACAAACAAACTTCTAGGGTATTATTGCTCAGTATGGTAACTATATATAGCATAATGTAGTGTACATCTTAAAAAGTCAAAAAGAATTTTCAAAGTTTTCACCATAAAATAATGGTAAGTATTTGAGGCGATCGGTATATCTATCCTGGCCTGATGCTGAACATTATCTGGTACCACAATAACACACCCAAATTTCCTGTTTTTATATCTTGTTTAAAAATAATTAATATTCTAGAAAATGGAGCCAAGAGATGTAGCTCATAATGAAGAATTTCCTCACCTGTCTCTTTAGCCCATAAAACATCTATGACTAATCTTGAAAAGTCCTTGGTAAAATGTCTCTTTGTCTCTATGTCTCTGTGTCTCTCTCCCCCTCTCCCTCTTCATCTTTCTCTCCCTCTCTTTCTCTCCATCTCTTTCTGTCTCTGTCTCTCTGTCTGTGTCTGTGTCTGTTTCTCTCTCTCTCTCTCTCTCTCTCTCTCTCTCTCTCTCTCTCTCTCTCTCTCTCTCTCTCTCTCTCTCTCTCTCTCTCTCTCTCTCTCTCTCTCTCTCTCTCTCTCTCTCTCTCTCTCTCTCTCTCTCTCTCTCTCTCTCTCTCTCTCTCTCTCTCTCTCTCTCTCTCTCTCTCTCTCTCTCTCTCTCTCT
>PVKA01004793.1:15951-57052 GCA_004027165.1 Ctenomys sociabilis | reverse complement strand
TTGGTTGTTTTATTAGCAAAATACCTCAAATACAGATTCCCAGGGGATACAAAGCCATTTCTTCTTAACAGGCAGTGAGCAGTAGAAACGTATTTATAAAAGATCCATAATATGCAATCACCACATAGCTTCCCACAGTGTTGCCTGCATGGGATGTATCTCCACCAATTATTGATATGCTACAGCTAGAATTGATTTCCACATTTCATTTATGAGCATTAATGCAGATATTAGAAAACTAAAATATAAATGAGAAATAACGCATGGTGTTGCTTACCTGCCTCTTTCATTTGGCTTGGCTAGAATGCCTCCTCTGCCAGTGTAGCTTGAATTTGTTATTGGATGCAGTGATGGTGAAACTTAATTGCATCAACTTCATTTGGCTTGGAAGACCCTAAGGAGATTGGTAGAGCGTGCTTCTGGGGGAGTCCAGGCGGGAGGTGGAGGGATGACCTTGGCTGCCCTGCCTGGCTCCTAACAACTTCCTGTCTGTCACAGTGCCCTTGTGCTGCTTCCAGGCTGCTGTCAACTCGGCAGCTTTGCCCTCCATGCCCATTGGTCATGATGTTTCTGCCTTGAATCCAGTCAAACACAGACTGAACCTCCTGAACTTATAAGCCAAATTAAACCCCTCCTCTTTCAGTTGCCAGTGTTGGGTACTACATCTCAACAGTGGAAAAGCTGTATGCATTCTCAACAATGGCTACAAACACCCAATTCTCAGAATGAGAACAATGCCTATGATAAACAACCTGGTATGTGTTTGTTATATAAATAAATGAATGAATCATGAATGAAGGAATGAATGAATGAATGGATGAATGAATGAGTGAAAAATGAATGAATTCACGTTATTTACTACATGTGGCATCTTTGGGGGTGCTCATCAGTGGAGTTACCATCCATCCAGATTTTTCATGAATGTTGATGAATTTTTAAAAGATGCCCCTTTTAAAATCTGGACTGTAAATCTTCAAAACAATAAACAGAAAAGAGAGGATGACATGTTTGAGCTACCTTGTTGTGTTGTGAAGTTGTTTATTTTTTGTATTTAGTACAGTGCAGGGTCTCACTACACAGGCTGTATTCCTAGTGATTCTCCTGTTTTCAGTCTCCCAAATGCTGAGATTATAACGGCATGCCGTCATGCCCATCTGAATCACAGCTCCGTGCACCCACAGGGGCGAGACCAGCACAGCTGGGATCAAACCTGATCCCTGAGTCTGCCTCAGCAGGCACTGCAATGCACTGAGCATCCAGCCTGCCCACGTTGCGTAGTTTTAATGTCCCATGATCTGTTGTGCTGGTGGCCAGAGGCTCCTGCTTGAGCTTATGGACAGTGGGTATGTTGAAGCCTGTTCTTTTTTTGCTTCCTCAGAGAGCCTGGAAAGCTTTCTTTTATAATGTCTCCTTGGCCAACTCTTCTAGGAGGGATTCTATGTCCTAAGGTAGCTCTTCCCAGTACGCCTGTGTATAGCAAACAACCTGAGATTGCACTGGCAAGATTAGAAGAAAAAAAAAAAAAAAAAAAAACAAGCTGAAAATCATCAGGTCTGGAAGGAAGTAGATAAGAAGGAATTCGAAGGACTGAAGTAGCAGGTTTTGACCTTGGAGCAGCTACTGCCTCACATCAGGAAGAAACAAAATCTTCTGAGAAAGAAAGCGGATCAGCCGGTACCCCAAGTAGCAATGCATCTGTCAAGTTGGGAAACAAGCAGGAACTCAAGCAAGGCAAAAGAAAAGTCAGTGAAGAGACAAACTTTCCATCCCTGGTAAATCTACAACAAGCATATGTAAGGGGAGTGAGGAATAAAATCCACCTCAGGGAAAAGCATCTCTGGTACTAAACTCTCACGCCTAACAGGAAATGGCAAGGGCAGAGAGAAGGGGAGTCTGGGAAGAAAAGCTGGATGCATTATCATCTTTAAATGTCGAAGATCATTTGCTTGTCATATATAAAGCTCTGGGTTCAGTCCACAGCACCGTAAGTTAGGGGGAAATAAGCCAGTGACATCAAATTAGGATATGAGGCTCTCTAGGCTTTTCTTTGTGCTAATCTCAGTATCACCATGGTTCATCTTTGAATTGGTTTCTTCATCTGAGTCAAGCAGAGACAGGAAAGATGGTTCATTTCAAACAGTGGAATTTCCTAAACTTATGCTACCCAAGGATTCACATGAGCAGATGCTTAAAGAGTACTTGAAAATATGGGGATTTAATCAGTGGGGTACATGAATTCAACTAAACAATGAAATTATCCCAGATTACATTGCATTACATGTAAATATTTAATATATGCTCTCCCTCAATTGAGAGAGAAACGTAATGTTACCGAATTTAACTATTTTGGGATAGTCATAGAAAAAGTCACTTGAATATTAGGTACCAAAGCAAATCTTGGACAGATCAAAGCCTTATTTTTGTTAAACCAAAGCATAAACACATGATAAAACATAGAAATGAATGTTTATCAAGCTCTTGGAGAAAAGAAATGCCAAGAATGAGAAAAGATTTTTTTAAAACATCACACAGGAAAAAGATGGGCAAATGTGATTATAAAAAATTCTACATGTTTTGTATGTGAAAATCTTAATCAAATTAAGAAGGAAAACAAAAACCAGTGAAACATACTTGAAGCAACTGTAACAAGAAGGGATTGTGCATTTCTACATCTGAATTAATATAAATCTTTAAGAAGACAAAGCAGCCAATAGAGAAGCAGAGAGAGGACCTGAAGAATGCTTCCACACCCACAACAGCTACTGTTTAACAAACATAGAAAGAATGTTTAGATATCTCTACTAATCAAAACTATGCAAATGGAAACAACAAAATTAAATGCCTTTCAAATTAGCTAGTCTTTTAAAATGATAGTAGGCATATTAACCAAAGTGTGGTAAAAAGGATATTTTCTTTTTATGCATTTTTATGCATGTGACGGTGTACATCGGCATACACTTTTCAAGACAGTTAATGTGCATCAAAGCCCCAAAAATGGGCATGTCCTTTGATCTGCTAATTATGTACTAAAGTAGATAGCCTGAAGAAATAAGCCAAAATATTATTCATGGGCTGAAGTGGGCTGAGGTAGGTTTATGTAACAAAGCCAACATTACAACAACATAATAGGAAGCAAAAAATTTTAATTTAAATGTTTGGTTAAATAAGCCATGCCATAATCCTTGCACGGAACATTATGGAGTCATAAAATGCAATGTTCACAAAGGCAGTATAATGTAGAAAATGCTTATGATATAATAGTAACTAAAAAAAAGAAAGATAAAAATTGCGTATAGAGAATGGATATAATTATGTAAAAAAAAAAAAAACTCTGCATAAAAAGCCCTGAAGAAAAATCATTAAAATGTAAATAGTCACCATGCATGAATAGTAAAATTGTGCATGAGTATTTTTTATTTTCTTTTGTACTTTTCAGGAATTTTTTTTCAAATAAAGTAAGAAAAAATTACTTTTACAAATATTGAAGATTTCTTCTCCCTTTGATGTCTTGGATCATTATGAATGTCAAAAAGCTGCTTCACAAAAAGGTCACTTTTGGAGGACTTTAGCAGGTACCTCACCCATCCATTCATCCATCTATCCATCCATCATCCATCCATCCATCCATTGTGAATGGATGGATACATGGATGGATGATGGATAAATGAATAAGTGAGTGAGGGAATGAATGAGTAAGGTAATGTCCAGTGAAGTAGCTAATAGAAAACTCACAAATGTAAACTGAGACAGAAGCACAGTGCTAGTCACCTGGTGGTACTCAGTGAATAGTTGAACAATAAGTGAGTGGATGGATGGATGGAGGGACAGAAGGATGCAAACAAATGGATGGATGGATGATGGATAAATGAATGAGTGAGGGGATGGATGAATGGATGGATAGATAGATGGATGGGTGAATGAATGGATGGAAGATGGCTTATAAGCAGTGTTTCTGTAGCACATATCAATTGCCTGGCCCTATTGCAGTGTCTGAATGTTTTAACTTTTTTACTCCTTCCAATAACGTAGGAGATAAGTGCCATTACTTTCCCCATGTAATGAACAGACAAACTGAGACAAAAGAGGTGAAGTTCGCTATGGTCACTGCATGATAGAGCCAGGGTTCAAAGCTTAACCTGGGTGGGCAATCTGTAGCCAATCTTCTCTTCCTCATCTCCTTCTGCAAATCTACTTCACTCCTTGCCTTATGAAGTTGGCAGCACCCATAGCTGTACTTGGTGCTGACATTCCTAAGAGTGAGTAGGATTGGTGACAAGAGAGTCCAGTAGATTCTGACTCACTCAAAACATCATAAAAGCAAGGGCTTCGGGTGACATGGTTGGTAAATGTTGTTTTTTGCCCAATTTTCAGGAATACAAGCCACCCTTTTTGTTCTAAGTGCATATGAAGGAATTCTTTAACTCATAAAAACCAAGGGTCTGGATTCCCAGAACCACTCCACTTAAAATTCCTCAAACCCCAAAGAGATCCATAGTTGTACCCTGAGGAGGTTGTTCCAGCTGTCAGGTAGTAAAACGTGGATATCATCCAGCCTGTTTCAGAGAGCTGCTCTATGTATTAAATGACCAAAAACATAAAATCATTAGAATTGTTCCTGGTACACAATAAATATTAATATGATTTAACTATTGTTTTTACTATTATTACAACCATTTTAACAGTATCTACTTGACAGAGTTGGAACCAATAATAGATAAATTGAAAAAGTCAAATAATGTTACAAAAGATGCCTTAAACATTTATTTTAAGGAAATGTATATGTGATGAAGAAATGTATATTCAATCACCAATATTATGATGTATTTTTATATTTTACTGAGAAAGAAATAGCATTGAGACAGTTTCAAAACAGGTTAATAGGCAGTTGCAATAATTAATACACTGAATATTGTCTTTGTAATAGTTATTCATAGTACAAGATGCAGACATAATATCTTGTCTAAACACTATTAGCTCAAAACTTTCTTCTTCAACTAATAGAAAATAGCTGCATATCCATGCTATTTTGTATATGCAGGCATATATATTTTTCACTACAAAATGGCCCTTTATTTATATCCTCCTTTTTTGTTTAATTTTGTCAGAGATGTAGATTCAAGGAAACCCTTCTTTGGACTGGATATGTAGCTCAGGGGTATAGCTCTTGCTTTACCTGTGTGAAGCTCTGGGCTCAATTCTCGGAACCAAGTAATCAGTCAATCAAAGCCTTTTTTGTGTGTATAGCCACAGACTAAAATTTCAATCTTCTGGCATAAGCTGTATTGATAAGGTGTTGTCTGTCTGTGGGTGACCTAAAGGTGAAATGGAAACTCAAAGACAACAAAAAAATAATCTACAAGTAAAAATGTTATAGAACTTCAATTACACTATATAATGTTTGTCTTGCCTCCCAGGATTTGGTAGAAAATTATTTTAGTCACTTGGTCTTTATCTGAGCATTCAATTTGGCTTTGAGATATTCCTTTTTTGCATTTATATTTTGTTAGTTTGCATATTTGGCGATGAAATTATAAGAGAAATCATTACAGTTGGCTCCATTGCGTTAGGAACAGAAACAATGCTGGTGAGAGGTATAGTGGTGTGACTGTTCCGGGTCCTGAGAGCCATGACTTCATCCCTGAGCAAACCCATGGCTGAATTCATAATGAGATGGAACTTAGTAAAAAAAAAAAAAAAACATTAGAAACAATACATAATTTCACTAAACAAAATGGTAGGAATACAACAATGGCTGTTCTACTGCATTTTGTTTTCAAATTAGTTGTTCAGATTACCAGATATAAGCATGCAAATTGAACCAAAAAGTGGTCAAAAATAAATAAATAAGAAATGAAAAGAAGAAAAAAATTTAAGCACTATCTTTTCCTTTCACTAGACCAGTAGAAGTCAGCAGTACAATTATCCAAACTGTCCTGTGTATATACATATGTATATGTATATACACAGGACAGTTTGGATAATTGTCCATATACACACATATATAGATTTCTTTTCTTTCTTCCCTCGTCCCATTGTTCCTTCCTTTTGTGCAGTTTCTTTTGTGACTTGAGAACCCATCTCTGACAAAACTAAACAAAAAAAGGGGGGATATGAATAAAGGACCATTTTGTAGCTATATAGTCAGCAGAGATCTACAGCTACTTTCTCTTAGTTCAGTGAGAAGAAAGTTTTGAACTAATAGTGTTTAGACAAGATATCATGTCTGCATCTTGTACTATGAATAACTTCTGTGAAGATAACAATATGCAATGTATTAATTATTGCAATAACAATAGAACTGTCCTACTAACCTGTTTTTGAACTGTCTCATTGCTAGTTTTTTAAAATAAAATTAATTAAAAAGAGAGAGCGTCTCACCCTCCTCTTTTGTCCTCTCCCTGTTTGTGGCCATCAGGGGGTGAGTAGCTTTCTCCTGCCACCCCAGGCTGCTGCGATGTTTCAGCCCTGCCACAAACCATATGGGCTGAAGCCACCAGCAGAAATAAGTTTTTGTCCTTAAAGTTGATTTATGTCAGGTTATTTTCTCACTGGAAAGCTGCTTCACACACTAAAAGTAGATCCAACCAGCGGGGAGGAGAAACACGTAAGGCCTCCCATAGGGGAGCATGCCCAGAAGAGCTCTGTGAGCCCGCAGCACAGGGCCGGTGCTCCCTGTGTGTGCCTTGGCTGCTGTAGCCACGGACCCCAAACGTGGTGCTGTCCATCACAGAAAATCACTCTTCCATAGTTTGCAGTTTAGCACTGTGACCGAGGTGCCGGCAGCACTGGTTCCTTCAAGAGGCCTTCAGAAAGAACGTGTTCCATGTCATTTTTTTAACTTCTCTGACTCTGACAGTGTTCCTTGGCTTACAGACAACACACTGCAGTCTCTGCCTGAGGCTTCACAGGGTTTTGCCTTCCCTATATCTGTGTCTCTTACACCATCTCCTCATTTCTCTTGGAAGGATGGCAGATATTTAGGGACTACAATACATACAGTGTGAACTTATCATGAGGGCCGTAGCTTAATTATAGCTAAAGTGACACTAATTCCAAATAAAACCACCTTCTCAAGTACCAAGGAATGGGACTTATACCTATCTTTTGGGTGGAGAGAACTCAACTCATTGTGCTACGTTTTAAAGAAATAACAAGGCGAATCAGAACTCAGAAGATCATCTGAACCTAGCTATATCCCAATGGCCCATCTGTAAATGCCATTGCACTGTGCATTAGAATTCAACTTATGGATATTGGGGATGCATAACTCAGTCTATATCAAGTTCATAGCCCATTGAGAGCCAGCAGTCTTTTGAAGAAGAATCCTCTGACAGTGGTTAAAGAGTTCTCTCTACATGTATGGGGATGTATCCCCATTGTTACATACAAAATGGAAAGATTGCCATCAAAACTGGACTTTCCCCTTCTCTCCTGCCTACACAAATTCCCCCATCTGTGTCCGTCTCAAGACCACACCAGAAGAAACAATCATGTAATCGCCCCACCAGAATCAAAACCATCCCTGCAGATCCAAGAGAGCATCATCGGTCCTAGTTGCAGGCCTTCAGGAGAGCAACCCTCCAAGCTGGGCTCAGAGATTCTCATTATTTCTCTGTCAATCCTCTCTTCCTTTCAATGTCTTTCTCCTTGGCCAAAATAAAATCTGCTTCTGACGGTTATTTTAGAGATATGTGGCTTCTTATCTTGTATTCAGGACACACAGAGAGAGAGAGAGACAGAGAGAAAGGGAGAGGAGAGAGGAGAGGGGAGAGAGACAGAGACAGAGACCAGGAGAGACAGACCAACAGACAGATATAGAGGGAGACAGGGGAGAGAGAGAGTGAAAGAGTGAGAGAGAGCTACTAGGTCACTCTTTCCTGCTCTACACTAATACTACTGTGCTTGAAGATAAGACCAAGAAGTGTTGAGAACTCCAGACTCATTCTAAATAAAACTGGCTGGAGATCTATGTTGAGAAATGGGGTGTTAATCCCAACTGTCCCCATTTAGAAAGCAACCCAAGGGGCCAAGGAGATAGCTCTGTGGCATAAGCAGTGGCCTGGCAAGCACAAGGTCCTGAGTTCAAGCCTGAGCACAAACACAAAACAATCCATCTTACAAAGCGAGCCAAGAAAACCATTCCAGCTATGCACTTAAGGGGGATCTTAGACACGGATGTGGAAGATGGGGCTGTGCTAAGAATCAGACTCAGAGCTCAGACACTGAACTACGTCCTCAGCTGCCTGCCTCCACCCTGTAGTGCGTGAGTTCTCTGGAAGTCACTAAGTTTCCCAAGCTGGGCTGGAATTCACAGTCCTTCTGACCCAATTTCCCAAAATGCTGGAGTTCTAGGCACATGCCTCCATACCTGGCTGAAATGGATTTTTAAAATCCATACTTAATAATCCAGCAGTTTTTCAGAAGAACAAATATTTATTTGAAGCTGCTTTTTCAAAGCACTTCTCTAGACCAGAAATTATAGTATTTGTATATTTATAATTACCTACCTCCTCACTCTAGAATGTAAATTCCTTTTGGAAGGTAGAATCTGGGCTGGCCAAATAGCTCAGCAGATTAAACCACCTGCTTAGGCAGAGCACCGTAGGAATTCGATCCCCTAGCCTGCTGTGCTGGTCCTGTGCCCCAGGCACACTGAGACTGCAATTGAGACTGGTCATGGTGACACGCACCTGTAACCCCAGCTCTTGGGAGACTGTAAAAACTATGAGTTCGATCTATGTAGTGAGACCTTATAGACCCTGCCCAAAAATAAAAATAAAAAATAAAAATAAAAAAAAATCGAATCTACTTTTTAATCATGGAATTCCTGGTGCCTACTACCCACTAACATTACTAGTTAACCAACAGACCCGTAGAGTGTCTTCCACCACCTAAAAGTGACAGGAGAAATTCTGAGTGGCAAGTGGTGTGGCTGTCATACTAAGGGAAGGCTGCCCTTGGGAGCTAAAAATGTGGCTTTCTGGTTAAGTACTAAACAACAAAGAGGCAGCCACAAAAAGCAGTAACTCCACAGAGTTCCTGACTCCATCTGACTTCATGTGTTCAGGTTACTAAGAGAAAATATGTTAGAGCAGATAATTCATAGACAGCAAGAATGTATCTCCCCCAGTCTGGAGACTGAGACATTCACGATAAAGGGGCTGGCAGAGCTGGGGTCTAAGATGGGCTGGGTCTCTGCCTAAAGATGGTGTCTTCTTCTTGAGTCTTCACATAGGACAAGGGGCAAGAGAGCTTCTCTGTTCTCCTTTAAATGGACACCAATTCCCCTCATGTGGATAGAAGCCTGAGGATCTAATCACCTTGGAAGCTACCACCTTAATGAACGTAAGATTTTTGTGTGTGTGTTGGAAGGATATAAATATTTAGGCCATTGCAGGCAAGTTGCAAATCATAGAAACCCCAGGCGCAGATGTGCCCCGGAAGAGAGAGGCTGGCATTTTCAGAGAAAGAACTGTAAAGAACCAGGGTGATTCACAGCAGAATGAGGAGCAATGTCAAGCAGGTAGAAACGCACCAGAGAGAGGAAGGTGGGTAGGAGTAGAGCTGAAATACTTACTTGGTTAAAGTAGGAAGCTGTTCCAGGACTTGGGGCTAGGAAACAGTAGGAAGAGATCTCATTTTTGTTTTAGAAAATTTAGAGCCTTTTAATTGGAACTTCCTATTGGAATTCTACCCGGTACCATTTTGGAACTGCGATCTGCCCTCTGATTCAAGATCCCTGTGCATGGAACTTCTAAAGGGAAGTGGCAGAGAAGCAGTATGACATCCTGCAGAAACAACTTCTGGTTGCCTGAAATCCGAGATGGAGGAGGAGATGGACAAAAAGCCTTTGTGTTAAAACTCATAGTCTCCATAGTGGACTGAATAGCTTTCATGTGTTGGTGCCGTTTCCCAAAGTAACTATGTTTTCAGGTAGTTTTTAAATGGATAGCTAAGGTTGTAAGGGGTGACACCCTAATCCAATATGACTGCGCCCTCAGAAGAGGCCCTAGGAATGTGCACTAGCAGAGACAAGGCCCTGTGAGGACGCAGCATGGAGGTGACTGTCTGCAGGCTGAGGACAGAGGCCTTTGCAGCAAGCAACCCTCCTGGCACTCTGACCTTGGACCTCACCCTCCAGAATGGCAGGAAATAAATGTTTGCATTCTGTGGCATTTTATGATAGCAGTCCTAGCAAAGCAGATTCATCCTCACCAAACACAAATGTCAGCATTTATCCCTTTCTCCTCCTTTTTCTCGAACTGGGAGATTCCTAGAACTGAAACATTCAATGCTAACACCTCGAAAGTCCCTGAAATGTACAAAAGTTGGCTTGCACACTCCCTGTATCAGTCCTTCTGAAAGGACAAGAAAAACGATTAGATGGCTTTAGAAGAACTGCACCTTCTACTGCCTGTTGTCTGAGTCATACAACCAACTCAAACCCATGGGGGACAACAAAAATATCCCACTGAGAGTTGGAGCAATTATCCAAGGTTTTAATGACCAAATATCTTTACAACATCTATCATGCACTGGGCACTATTTTAAGAGCTTCGCTTATAGGAGCTCACGTAAACCTCAGACAGCCATAGGAAGGGGGTGTCATTATTGTACACAGTAGGGAGATAGGGAAAGGGAGGCCTAAGAAAACTAAATGACGTGTGCAAGCTCACACAGGAAGTGGCTGGGGCAGCAGCCACTGTGCCGAGCATATTCTTCATTGGTGGGGTTTTTGGTTTTGTCCTGTGGTACTAGGAGTTGAACCCAGGGTCTTCGCAGAAAGGTACAGCCTCAGCCCTTTTATTTTATTTTATTTATTTATTTATTTTTGAGACAGGGTCTTGCCAAGTTGTGACCCTGGACTCTGCCTCCCAAGGTTCTGGGATTGCAGGTATGCCACGCAGCCAGCCATGTGCATGTTAGTTACTATGGCTGTACAGAAAGTACACTGACATTGAATCTCAGCTGGCCTGTGCATCTCTCTGATCACGAATCAGCAACCGGAACACACCAGCAAGTCTGAGCACCTAGGGCGACCTCCCTGGGAGCTCCTCCTGATTTCTTTTCTGGGAGTGTCCAACAATGGACTGGAGACCAGATGGCCCAGAGGTCCAAGAAATGCTATGCCGGATCTGTCTATCTAGATGGACTTGGGATGATCTCATAGGGCTGCCAAAGGGCTTGAGAGAACCCATGACAGGCGCCAAGCAGCATACCAAGTGCACAGCGACGCACACTAAATATTGGCTAGGAGTGAATAGAGCCACTTCCTTCAACCCCGGCCTGAGCGTGCTCTATTATTGGTCTTCTTAGCCTTACGATCCTCAGGTTTCATAGTCAAGAGCTAGATGATCTTCCAATCCAAGTGGGACAAGCACAATTTGGATAGATTCAGAAGATAAAGTCAGAGCGCCCTCAGGCCCGTGACCCACGCTCTGCACAGGGAGGCTCCCAGGCCTTATGACAGAAACGCTCTATGACTGATCCCGCTTAGCTGGTGCCTGAGACACAAAGCACTCACCTGTCCCGTCTCCCCCTTCCTGGAGGACACCACAAGAGGCACAGGCTATTTACAGCAAGTGTCTGACTCCTGGTCCTCTTCTAGGTAAGTGAATTTGAAAATACTTTAAATTCAGGATAAAGCAGTGGAATGGGAAAATCTTTACACTTCAATAAGACATCATTACTGGCAGTCATATTGCACTCTGAATATCAGACTGAAAACCAGCCATGCATGAAAGAGAATCTGGGCATCAGCATGGGCATCAGCGGCTCAGTGGACAGGGCCCTGCTCGGGAGAGAAGAGCCCTGGGGACTCCTTACCAAGCCCTCCCCCCTCAGCCAGTAAGGCTTTCAAAGATGGTGCTTTTTGGGTGCAGATCCTGGACAATGGGTGGAGGTGGGGAGAGGGTCCTGGGTGCTCAGTCACAGAGGCGCTGGCTTATTATGCTCACAAAGGAGAATGAAGTGGGATGGGGTCATTAGCATTTAGATCAGGGAGCTAAGGAAGTGACGACCAGAAGAACTACGTGCTGTGGCACTTAAGTGGGAAAGCAAGAGCGGACCCCAAAAAATTCCCGGCACTGGTCCATTGCTTTTAAACAGGGATGGTAAGTACAGGCAAAGAAAGGAAGAGAGAAAACAGAGGAAGGGCAGGGTGGAGAAGGGAGAAGTTCAGGAAAAAAGAGAAAGGAAGAGGAGAACAAAGAAAAAGCAATGCAAATCTGATAGGCAGGAACAGGAAAATGAGGCAGTGAGAGACGAGTTCACACTGGTAACTGGAGCAACCAGACGGCAGAATGCATTATAGCAGTCATTGCTGAATTCCTATCCTTTTGTTTAGTGAAACTGAGTATCGTTTCTAGCGGGATTTTTTTTTATTCTCTTAAAAAAAAAAAAAAAAAAAAGAATTTGAGTATGGTTTAAATCTAAAATGTTCCCCCCAAAATCTCATGTGATCAGCACGTGGGGCTCAGGAAGGTGATTAAATCATGCGGGGTTTTATTGATCAGCGAATTGATCAATAATGAGCTCAGGGCTGAGCGGGCTCTTGGGAAATATGTTCTGGTTGGAGGAGACAGGTCACAAGGTGCTGACGTGAGCGGGCGGATCCTTGACCCCAGCCTCACCCTTCTGCGTCTTCAAGTTCTTGGCAGCCACGGGTTTCCAAGTTGGCGTCCCTTGCTCTGCCCCGCCCCGCCCCGCCCCCCACCCTAAGCAGAACTTCTTTAGGTTGCAGGTATTTTGTTCCGGGGACAGGGAAGTGACTGATACAGACACTGTCTGCTTATTTCTGTGGGGAAAGAACCTACTAGACCCATTCACTGGCAGGGCCTTACGTCCTTTGTGGTTGCAGGGCTGAGTCAGGATCCAAGGCTCTTTCCACCTCAGTGCCAGTGGATCTACCCCTGGTTTGCTGAGCCAGTATTCAAGGGAGCTTTTCAAGATGTGGAAAGGTAGGAATGCCTTTGCTCCTCTGTGCCCGTGGCTGTTCTAGCCATTTGAAACAGTGTCTCGTTTAACTTTTACACCATTATCTTCATGGTGTAAGTAAGGACAGGGGCTCAGAGAGGCCTCCCTGAGGTCACACAGCTGTTCTTCAAGAAAGCCAACAGCTTATCTGAAACCATCTTTATTTAAAACTATCAACCACAGCTCAAGTCTCAGCTCAGCTGTTAAGGGAGACCAGAGGTTTTTACCTTTTTAAGTGTGTGCTAGGCTGAAGAATCCCATAAAGATGTCCATGCACTGATCCTTGGGACGCGTGAATGTGTCACTTTACAAGGCAAAGGGGACTTTACAGAAGTGATTAATTCTAGGATCTTGAGATGGAAAGTTACTCTGGATTATGGCAGTAAGCCAGGTTTGAGCATAAATGTCCCTTAGAAGTCAAAGAACAAGAAAAGTAGACCAGAGGCAGATGAGAGTGAGAGAGACAGAGAGACAGAGATGACAGAGACAAAGTCAGAGACACAGAGACAGAGAGACAGCAAGACAGAGTAAGACAGACAGAGAGAGACGGGGTAGGAGCAGAGACAGAGAAACATGGAAATGCTGTGTCACTGATTAGAAGGTAGAACCAAGTCATCATGACATAGGTGTCCTTTAGAAGCTGAAGTGACCAAGAAACATGCTCTTCTGGAGCACCTCCCCTACAGGACATACAGACCTTCCAATGTCCGAAGTTTAACCTGCGAGATTCATATTTAGACATCTGACCCACAGAACAGCAAGATGTTCAATTTTCATGTTTTAAGCCACCAAGTTTACTAATTTGGCATGACAGAAATCACACAAACACACTCAATTTGCTTCTTTCTTAAATGAAAATTATAATCTAGGCTTGCCTGCTCAGCGTAATTTTGAAGAGAAGCAAAAGTGCTACACACTTATGCTGGCCCAACCCCCCACCCCACTGTCACACCCTACATGAGCTACATGCTCAAATAAGCTTTTCCTGCCCAATGAGGAGGGCTCGCTGAGGCTTCCCACATTGCAACCCATATTCTTTTAGAGCTCTTCCTTCTGCTTGCTCCAGAAAATAGCCAGCTAGTGTGGTGGTGGGATCAACGAAGAATATAGACAAACCAAAGAAGGTAAAGCTTAAAGTGGAGAATGAATGAAGCCCAACGACAGTGCTGGGGCCACCATGGCTGAAACCAATTCTCCCTTGAACTTCATAGGAAAGCAAGCCAGGAAATCTAATTTTAGCTTACATTGGTGAGTTTCTGTCCCATAAAGAATCTGCTGCATCCTCCTGTGGGCCAGCCCTGTATCACTAACCTTTGCTGTCAGTCCCTATGTAGTGAGATTACTGCTTTCATTAGATGAGAGAACCAAGAATTAGTCAAGCATCTTGCCTAAAGTGCAAAAGCTTAGAAGTCGCAGTGAAATTCAACCCAAGTTTGTGTCTACGGTCCTTGCTCTTTCACTGGTACCAATTCCTAACTTTTATTTAACTTGAGCACCCTTGGAAGGCCATAAAGTCAAATGGAAAATGTTATTTCTCTTAGGCCTTTACTCTTGCACTAAAAATAATAGATCACAGTTGTTACATCTGATGATGGAACCTCTTAAAATCGTGGCTGAAAAGCTTATTAAGTTTCTGTTCACAATGTCATGCTTGGTAGTAAAAGGATTTAAACTCTTTGTGAAACATTTTGTATCAGAAAACATGTTGTAAAAGCTGTAGGTGATTGGGTAGCTGCCCAAGGAGCCAGTTTTAGTTAAATTCAAATAGCACCTAGAACCGTTAACAGCTGGCAGTTTCTTGTATGAAAGGGTTTCTTGCTTGTTTCTTGCTACATAGAGAATACCGTAAGTTGTGACTAGAGTGCAGAAAAACATCAACACATCATCCATCCTCCTTCTCTTGCCTATATTCCTCCTAATGTGAAGTGGCTTCTCTGTTGGTCTGAACAGCTGGCCACCCCAATTTCATTAGCACAGGCTTCTGGGTAGATGAGAAGTGGTCTCTCCTCAGATAGTTTTGACCTGCCAACTGGGGTGTGTACGCAGGTCAGGAGCCATGGTCGTTGTGCCTTCTGTAAGACCCGTGCTCCTCTTCTTAGAACAACTTCTGGACAAGGAAGTGCACCTAGAAAAAAGAGATCTTCAAGCACACACAGTTTTTTCTCTACTTTTCACTGTTTCACATTAAAGAAATAGGGTTATAACCTCAAAAGGCAACACACCGTGGTGATGGGAACACAGCGTAATGAACAGTGGAGAGACTGGGCAAGGAGAGCTGTGTACCTGAGTAGCCCAAGACAAGGATACTCCAAGTGGAAGCCCACCAGGCACAGGGACAGATGATATGGCACGGACTGAGACCCAGGTGAGTCTATAGATAGAAGAGGCTTATGGAGGCATGAGCTATATCTGTCTTGTTCATTTACACAATGCTTAGGGCAGGGTCCACCACAGACCCATGTCAGTAGACATTTTATGAATGAATGAATCAATCAATCAATCAGTCAATCAACTAATCCATCAATAAAGTTATTCTGGATCAGAATTTAGGCAATAATCTGACTCTGGCCATAGTCCTCTGTGGTCTTATGCAGAGCTAAACTATGCTGTTTAATGGGCTACATAAGAAGGGAGTGAAGTAACAAGAAAGATGCTTGTGAGAAATAAAAGGGGAGTCAGTGAGGTGAATGCTCGTACTTACCACTGAGGCATCTTTTCAGAAAATGAGCCTTCTGTTTTGAAGCTTAGAGCCATGACATCAGCCTTCAGGGAAGCCACAGCTTGGAATCCTAGAAAGACAAGGGCCTGCCGGCACACAGACAAGCAAAGAGTTGCAGAAAAAGCGTAGAGCCAAAAATTTCCCCCAGCTGCTTACATCCTGCTTGAGGCAAAGGAAAGCAGCCTCCGAACCCAGCGGGTTCCTGGGAGCTGTCAAAGGGAAGAATTGCCCTGCCCCAAAATGGGAGACAGCTGCACCCCAGTGGGCAAGAAACCCAGCCAGGTACCTTCCATCCAGCACATTCCCAGTGGCGAGAGAAGTCGGCCTGCCACTGGGCATTGATCTGCATTGTCTCACTTCAAGCGACTCCAAAGACTCACCTCTTCCTTCTGGGTCTGAGCCACTTGCCACCAAACGAAAGAATTTCTCACTCAGCAACTGAGATGCTTGCTAGTCTCTTGCAGTTTTTGATTAATGATTCTGGTCATCATGTAGTCAACTCCTTACTGTCTTCTCTGGCCAATCCCCAAGTTCCTGACATTTATGTAGAAAAGACTGTGTGTATTTGTGTATGTGGAAAATTACTGAAGTGGTCAGCCTTGAACTTGCTTGCCAAAGGACAATAACATTGTTTATTCTTAAATTTTTATTGATGCTTTCATTGTTCTTTGGAAAGGAGAAAGCACCTTGGCTGGTTCTGCTGTGAGAGAGAGAGAAAGAGAATATTCTACTGGGACCCTCCCTTGACCTTGGTCTCTCACACCTCACCCCCGCTTGGTCAGGGGAACACAACCAGAGGCTTTCATCCACAAACAATTCTCATCTTGGGTAAAGGTAACAAAAACCTCAAGGAGGAAAACTACTCTTCCAGCCTTGTGCTTTACTTCCTGGATCTCAGACACCACTCACACCTCAACAGATGCACAACGTAATTATTGATGTCTTTCCTGTTTCTTCATGTGCTCCTTCACCGAGGTATTTGCTTTTCCTTCACGATTCCCTGAGATCCACCTTCAGCACTCAATCCTGCTGTCACTGTGTCACCTTGGCCTAGAGAGTACTGCAGTAACTGTCTCTCTTCTTGTGGTAGCCAGGAAGAATTCATTCCGAACATTATCTCCTGTATTCCACTAATGATCTTTTGCAGAACCTTCC
Source organism: Ctenomys sociabilis (assembly GCA_004027165.1). Lineage (NCBI taxonomy): Eukaryota > Metazoa > Chordata > Mammalia > Rodentia > Ctenomyidae > Ctenomys > Ctenomys sociabilis. The sequence continues at coordinate 40,203 of PVKA01004793.1, read as the reverse complement.
AGTCTCCCCTCGCATCCCTCCTCCTGTTCAAGCCTGTGCCCTGGCCACTCCGAGCTGCTCACTGCTTGTAGAATGAACCCCTCAGTCTCCAAGCTTTCATGGCTTTGCTCCCCCTTTCCCAGAATGCAGTTCTCCTGGGACAGGGCAGCTTCTGTCTCCTCTTGCCAGTGCTTTCTGGGGCCCACACTTGATCCCATGCACCCTCCCTGGCTCCAGCTCTCCACTCGTGCTGAAGTAACCTGGGAGGCGGCTACATGAGAAAGCACAGTCCTCCAAGATGCAGTTGTGTCTGTACTGATTGTTTTGTGAAATGTGCCCTGTCCAAAGGACAAATAGCCCTGTGCCCATTTGCTCCACGGGGTCATGGAAGAGGACAGCATCACAGTGTAGGTGTCACAGAACTCCTGTCTGGCCCTGAGCCCTCCTCGCCCACTTCCCCAAGAGCTCCACAAGCCCCACGTAGCACCTGGGCACTTTTCTTACCCAGAATTCCAGAAAACAACACCAGCTCTGCACAGACCCAGGACAGCCTGCTGGATTCTGTCAGCCTGACAGGGCTTCTGAAAACCAGCATCCTGGGATAGATACAGAAATAGAATTCAATAGGAGGAATAACTTCTATTGTTCTGTAGACTCGAAGGGAACTGTAATTCACAATAATTTATTGAAATTGAAATACACAATAAATTATTGTGAACTACACAAAGAAATTATGCTGGAGGTAATGGAAATGGTAATTATCCCAATTTCATTATTATACTGTGTATACATGTATTGAAATATCACACTGTACCCTATAAATGTACAATTATTATGTATCAATTTAAAAAATTTAAAAACCACTGTACTGTGAGATGTAGACATTTTTCCAAAAGGAACATAGGAGCCTGAAGGAGAAATGAAGCTCAAAATTAACTTCACACAACCACACAATTCAATTTTTATTATAGGAAAAAAATAACATACAATCATAGTCTAACAAGCAAATAATACAGCAGAGTGCATTGTGGAACCTGTGTCTCCCTCACAGCCACTGAGCCCCAGGCCTTCTACTCTACTTTGTCATCGACCTTCTAAAAAAAGTCCACCCAATACAAGTAGTGAATAGCTGCACATTTTAAAAGGGAATTGTCATTCCAGCCCTGCCTCCGGGGCATGCTGAAAGCCACTGAGACTGGGTGTGATGGTGTGCACCTGTAATCCCACCTCTTGGCAGGCGTATCACTATGAGTCCAATCTAGTAGTGAGACTCTGAACACCCTGTAGACGCTTCCCTAAAATACAAAATTAATTAATTAATTAATTAAATAAAAGGAAGGAAAGCACAGAGAAAACCCTAGTCCCCATTTCTACTTAAAATACAGTTTGGAGACCATTCTGTCTGAGTCCACTCACTTTCTAGCCCCTGTAGCCACAGAGATTCCACTGTACAGGTAGGCTTTAGCTTCCCTGCAAAGAAGTCTTTATTTTTTAATTAATTAATTAATTACGTATTTGGCACAGGGTCCCACTGAACAGCCCAGACTCATAGTGATCCTTCTGTCTCAGCCTCCCCAGTACTCAGATTACAGCATTCACCACCAGGCCCAGCTGTGTCACCTATGCAAAGCACCCTGGGGGCGGGGCCAGTGCGTCGTGCAGGACCAGGATTGAATCCTGTTCCTATACTTGCCAAAGCAGACACTTTGTCCACTGAGCTATCTCGCTGGCTCCTCAAAAACATTTTATATTATTATTATTATTATTATTATTATTATTATTATTATTATTATTATTATTTTGTATTTTAGGAAAGGGTCTACAGGGTGTTCGGGGTCTCACTACTAAATCAAACTCATAGTGATCCACCTGTTTACAGCCTCCCAAGAACTGAGATTACAGGCACGTTTCTGCCCCTGTGCTTTAATCTGCTGAACTATCTGGCCAGCCCTTAAAAATAACATCTTAAAAAGTTAATTCCATGTGTGATGATAAAAACAAAAGTATATTAGATTAGCTCTAAGAGCCATAGCTCTCTCTTCTACATAGATCTTGATTGTTGACATTTCTTCCTGTTTTTTCTCCAGAAAGTCCTTTCAACTCCAAATAATCAAATTGGTACTACAAATACTACTCCACACTACACCTAAAACAGAAGTTGAAAAGCAGACACACTTGCAAAAAAAGAATGTGCCAACAGGCAGTTCCTGCCTGTCCTCCAGCTGAGGCTGGAGGCACACACTTTAGGTACTTGAGGATGTCACAAGACCACGTAACTAAGCAGTGGAGTGTGTATGACCAATTCACAAAATGAATGACTTGAGCTCCATTCCATAAAGGGTCGGATCACCTTGAGAAAGCAACGTTACTTCATTACAGACAATATATCATGATCAGAGCCTTCTTGACCATTTCTTGTGTTCCAGGTGGCTCTGTTTCTTGGATCCCTGGAAATGCGTCACATGCTCCTTCCTAAAGTACTTCAGAGGAAGAACAGGAAATCTGGGGGCTCCTGACACCCGTTCTTGCCATTCCCCCTTTGAGTGGGATGTGCAAATTCCCCTCCCCTTGGAACAGCCTCTTGTACATATGGCATGTTCCTGGAGGCAATGTGCCTGTGTCGCTGAGCACTCACCCGGCAGGGTTGACACTGGCAGACGGTGGCTTTCCCCATCAGAATGAGACTACAGGGAGCTGGATCCTTGGGTCACTCATTAGCAGCAACCCAGATACAGGAACTATTGTTTGTGCAAGAAAGAGAGACAGATTTAGGCACAGTTTGACCCTGATTACTATGATGTTGAAATGTGAAAAACCATGAGAAAGAGTTGAAGCTTTGCGTGTTTGGTATGGAAGCCTTGTTGAGAAAGCCAACACAGCTTTCCCTGTGATCAGCTCCCCTGGCTACCAGCATCCTTTCTGTACTCTGTAGGTGTCATCACTGATTTTTTTCTCTTAGAAAATTATCAATTCCCTTTCAACCATGGGTCTTTGGAAGCATTTTTCCAGATGCTCTGTCTTACCCAAGTCAAAGACTGAAACTATTTCATCATTCCTTCATTGAGTTACTCCATAAATCTGAACTGAACATCACTTTATTTCAGACGCTGACCTTGGTATTGAATACAAAGGTTTATAATTAATAGTCAATGTCTCCTTGCTTTTGACTTCATAGAGCTTATGTGTCAAGGTTTAATCCATCTTTCCTTGACCCTGGCTCAGCTAAGATGTAATGCCCTTTCCTGGAATTAGGATCTTATACAGAATGAAACAATGGCTGGAAATGGTCTCATCTATTCAATTCTGATTCCCTTATGAAATCTGAGGGGAACCCTATAATCTTGAACCACCCCAGTTTCTTGCATTTCTTTCTTTTTCTTTTTCTTTATTTTTGTTTGTTTGTTTGTTTGTATTTTAGGGAAGGGTCTACAGAGTGTTCAGGGTCCCACTACTAGATTGGACTCATAGTGATTCTCCTGTTTACAGCCTCCCAAGTGCTGGGATTGCAGGTGCCTGCCACCACACCCAGTTTCCACTGCTGTCTCAGCACACCCAAGGCAGAACCAGCACAGCAGGCCTGGGAATCAAACCCCCAGCCCCTGTTTCTGCTTGCAGGTGCTTTAATCCACTGAGCTATTTGGCCTAGTTTCTTACATTTCTATCTAGAAAACCTGGGATATCTCTTCCTATCAGTGCCCCACTTTCTGTAGCAATTCATGAGCATCCAATAGACTCTCCAGAAACAACTCTCTTTTGTGTTTGTTTGCTGGAATCCATTTTGTTATTTTGAAGAGAAAGAGAAGACAAAGACAAAACAAAAAAACCCAAAAGTTAAAAAGATTCAGAATTTCAAAACAAGATAGGAAATTAACAATGGTTACTATATTACATATTGCTATCTTCAGTGTAGCTGCTCAGATTACTAGATCTAAGAATGCAAGATTGATCAAACAATTGAACATTAACTGTTTCTTTCAATAAATCAATAGAAATTAGTATAGCAATCTTAGCTATCAGATAGATAGATAGATAGATAGATAGATAGATAGATAGATAGATAGATAGATAGATAGATAGATAGATGAAACCAAGTTTCAAAACAGGTCATTAGAACAGTTGCAATAGTTGATACATTGTGTATTATTATCTTCTTAGCATTTATTCAGAGCAGAAGATATATGCATGCTATCTTATCTGTACAATATTAACACAAGGCTTTCTTTTGGAGTCTGTTTTTTATTGCTTAGAAGCCAAGAACTCCCACTGATATTGGAGCTCCTCCCTGGCCCGTCTATCCTGGCACCTAGTCTGTTTGACTCTTTCATCTTATCAAACCTGAAGTGCTTTTTTTTAATCAGACTTCTACAAGAAAAGCAAGCTGAAAATAACCAAGTCTGTGTTGTGGGACACACTTCATGCACTGACCCCCAAATGACCTCTATGGTAGATTCTTTTTCTTTTTTGTTATTTTTAAAGAAAATGAGACATTAATACAGAATTTCACTAAACAAAATGATAGGAATTCAACCATGGATGTTATATTACATAATACTGTCTTCACATTAGTTGCTTAGATGATCAGATTCAAGCATTTTTAATGACAATCACTGATGTCTTCCTATAAAACTCTGTCACAGAGTTTGCAGAGCCTCATGCTCGACCCTCTTGGCATCTTCCGTACACTAACGAACCTACTTCACTATAGCTCAGTCATAGGTGCTGCTCCTTGTTTCGAGCACACTAGTGCCTTCAACCTATCAATTGCTTTGTATCTGGGGAAATCCCCTAATGGCTCGTCTTTTAGGCTGTCTGTATGTTGAGCTTTAAATCTGTTCTCCAGACCATATGAGATTCACCACAAAGGCAACCTGTGTCTTTCTCAGCTGAATTCATGCAAGGCAGCAGGCAGCTTTCGTTGTTTGGGCTATTTTTAGTGTCCAGGCAGATAATGAAAATAAGTCAAGGTAGCTAGCTGGGCGGCATGTGTCCTGCGGACCGCACCTGCTACCACTAAGCCACTGGCAAGCCAAAACGTGAGCCCAGGATTGCCAAATCTGCCCCTATTGAAGGAGAAGTTTTGAAATCTGGATTTGTAGTCAAAATCTGCCAATTTTTAGATGTTGGCAATAGACAAAAAGGAATCAGTGTTTGTGGACAGGTGTTCAACCATGGACCTCTAGTTTTCAAGTCTAGATTTCTTTCACCTACTCCAATACATACATCACTATGGACCAGCTTGCTGGGGTTCAAGAGACTTTGAATTTCACACTGTGGTTCACCCTTATTCTGTTGCCTTCTATAGAACTGAAAACTTTCTCCTGTTCTGCTTGTTTATCAGTATTGGTCTAAGAATTACTCCAGGCTCTAATACGCGTGGTCTTCCAACATCAAACCCCTACCAGAGTTTTCCATGACAGGGGCTATATTACCACCCCTTCACCATACCCATAATAAGCAGCCATCTAATGTAGTGGCCAACAGTGTGGATTGTAGTTTTAAAATAATCCAGGTATGGTAGCACCTGCCCGTAATCCTAGCACCACAGGAGGCTGAGACAGGATTACAAATTCTTAGCAACTTAATGACATCCTGTCTCGAAATAAAAAAATACAAAAAAAAAAAAAAAGTTAAAGAAGATCAGTGTGAAGGTCCTGGTTTCAATATCCAATTTACTCAACAACAAACAAGTAAGTCTAAGCCCAATTCCCAGTTTGGGCATTTAGCTTGTATAAAACAATGTTTTCTCATTGTTAGACAAATACTTTTTACGGAATTAAATATGATCACATCTCTCGGTATATTTTGTCTTTGATATAGTGAGTAAGAGGACCATAATGATAGTTGTCCTGCTTTCTTTCCTTTGTTTTTTTTTTTTGTTTGTTTGTTTGTTTTGTTTTTGTTTGTTTTTGGTTTTTTTTGTCCATTTATCCTGGGAATGCCTTCCTGAAGAGAATACCTCTTTTTCACATTGTGTTCCTCTAAAATTAAAGAGCTTATATTCATGTCCCCATCATAGCTCCTCTTTGCCTAGTGAAGTGAGACCCTCTGGGGATTCAGGTGTGTTTGTGGTCTCTGTGGCAAGGATCTCCTGGATGCCTGTGTGTGAGACACAGCAGCTCCTCCTAGGAAAGAGGTCATTTGGAGAAGATAACACCAGGAGCAAAGGGTTTCATTTCTGCACAGTGTTTCCATCTGAGGTGAGAGGTGGGCGTAGGGAGGAGGTTTATTTTCAGCACAGCGCCTATCTATGGACACAGGCCCAAGTCTTCAAGGAGGAGGCAGAGCATCAAGAAAAGGGTGAAAGGAAGGCAGAAAAGGAAACAGGGCTGGGCTTCGCCAAACACTGGGATGCTGAGCAGAATGACTCAGATGTTATGGATACAAAACTGAGGAAGGCCACCTTACCGCTGACGCAGCCATGCACCTCACCGCCACCATCTCCGGCAGATGGATTCCTCTCAGGCTTGAAGTAGTATTGGCTCCATGATGCTTTACATGTGAGACCTGCAACAACTGTTATTATTCGGTGTGATGGCGTGGAGCGTGGAGCGTCTGTGACTTGACAATCAAATAATGAGCTATTGATGAGGGAAATGAACCGGCTGACAGCTGAGGCTGGAGACCATTAACATCGCAGCCTTTTCCTGCTGGCTGTTATCACCCGGGACTCTTTAATAATAGCTCATAATTATAATCACATTTATTGAGATGTTACTCTGTTTTGAGTGCCTAATACAGATTATTACACGGGAGCTGCACAATGACACTAGGAGAAAAGGAATATTGTGATTATTTACAGATAAGAAATAAGATTAAAAACAAGATGCCCCCTTCAAGTGTCAGGGCAGAGAGGGATCATTGTACGTCCACCATAGAGTTTATTAAGAAATGTAAACGGGGAAATGTCAGGGTACAGTGATCTGAGTTCTGGTGGTCTTCAGGGAAGAAATGCTTAGGCTGGGCCAAGTTGGACTCAGAATACTGAGGAGTCCACAGAGAGGGAGGCTGCCCTAGTACGGAGTTCACAGCAGCAGCAAGAGAGGAGCACCAGGTCCCTCCTCCTAGTTTAATGTGTTCGGGTATTACCTGGAGTCTTGTTAAAGATGTGGATTCTGGGTCAATGAGGCCTGAATCCCAAGGCCCAAGATTCCACCTCAGAGATGCCAAAGCTGCTGCCTGCATAGCAAGGAGCTAGGCCACCATAGAACGCTGAGGCCTGGGTTACAAAGTGATGTGCCAGGAAGCCCCAGCTCAGCTCTGGTCTCAGTTTGTTCAGCGGCTGAGGTAACTCAGACCTGCTGAGCCAACTCACTGCTGCTCTGGAGAACTGGAGAACAGAGCACGAGGGCCTCTGCTCTTCTCAGGGGACCTTACCCATCACACAACTAAAACTTTGCAAATTAAATGTGAGCAAACCCACAAAAATAATCAAATTAAGTGTCTCATTTAATTGAATAGGATGGCTATGTTAATATCATGGTAACTCATGTGAATGTGATATAAATTACTAAGGACAAGGTTCTTTTCTTTTCAGCAAGGTTTCTCAAAATTTTAACATGCACTACTACAAAACGTATTTTTACGTGGCACACTACAATGTCACCCAGCTCCTTCTCAATTATAAAACATCACTTATCTATCATGATCTCCTCTCTTATTTTCACATAAGCCTGAGACAATGCAAGTCACGTGTCTCAGTTTCTTTTCTTTCATTGCTGGAAAAAATACCCTGCCCAGAAATGAAGAAGGAAAAATTTATTTAGCTCACAGTTTGTGGAGGTTTCAGTTCATACTCAGCTGGCTCCGAGGCAGAGTGGCACATGGCAGAGGGCAGCAGTTCATGGCAGCAGGATACAGCAAAACAGCGAGAGCAAATGGGAGGAGCAGTGGCAACAGTGGCTGCAGAGGGGGAGTCTGTCTCCCTCATGTTATATATTCAAGGTTGTCTTCCTCAGGCCCAGTGTAGCACCCGCACCCATAATCTCAGCAGCACCCACACCCATAATCTCAGCAGCACCCACACCTCAGCACTAGAGTATGAATTAATCACCAAGTCTAGAAGTCCGTCCCCTGAATGCATGAGGCTTTTGAAGGACAACCAGACACAAACCAGAACATCAGGTATTGTTTCCATGATGTCAAATCAAAATCTTGATTTAAAAGTCATGTAAGAAAGTAATTTTTTCACAAAAATGTCTTTAAATTGCAAAGGGGAATCTTCTGTTTTATTCTTGCCAAAATCTCTCTACATGAATGCCAAAAGAAGAGGCCCTTCAGTTGCCTTTATGTTTTTCCATCAAACCTGCATTTCTTTCCACTCCCTAATTTCTAAACCTACCCTTTAACCTTCCATTCTTGTTTCCACTTTCCAAGTTCTGCATTCTACTTTAACAACGTCAGGCTTATAATATTTCCATTTTGTCCTATCATGGCAATTAAGTCTTCTGAGCTTTATCAGTAAGTCGACTCTAGAAATTGAAAACCAGCAGCAATTTCACCACAATGACTGTGTATCTGTGGTTTGCTACACAGCCATTGCTTTCTGTGGTGGAATGTTCTCTCCTGTGTGACTCTTTGTCTGGAGTTCCATTTTTTTGTAGCTAATTGCTTTAGAGATATTTGTATACGGTTCACTTGATTCTAAACATTTATTATTCTTTCAAATTTTGATGGAGAGTCCCTCCTGGACCTTACATATCTGATAATGCCTTTATTCTGTCATGCTATTTATTGCTACTTTAGCTGCGCAGACAATTTTAAATTGCTGTGAATTCTTTCTTAAAAAGTCAAAGGCTTCTAATATCTAGAATGGTGAATGAACAGTCTAATGTTTACTTTTCGTTTTCATTTTGCTTGTCTTCTTTGCTTTTTTGAATTTGTTTTCCATGACTGGTGTTCTGACACTTTGAGGTAATATTCTAAAAGAGTAGTTAGTTGTTTAATTCTTTATGCTGGGTACCACATATACATTTTTATGTTGAATATGAGGTCCTTCTATTCAGGGCATTTGTCCCCTCTGTTACTTTAATGTTTCCTTCTTTCGTGTGTCCCTTGGTCAGACGTTAATGAACTTGTAATCCTGTGATTTTCTTTCTCTTCTTTTCCCCATCTGTATTTTCTGCTTGTGAGAGATTTCTTAGGCTTAATCTCCCAACTTTTCTACTTAATTGCTCTTTGGCAAGTACAGCTCTTCATCTGTGATGAAAGTCCCTGCTATGTGGTTATCCCGATTTCACCGTATCTTTCACCTGTGGTCATATTGCAGCACCTTCTCAAATCTGATGGAGAATGTACTTTAGAATTTACTTCATCTACTTTTTTGTCTTTTTATTTTGATTTCTCCTTTCCATAGTGAAGGTCCTCATTTGAAGGACTGTGCTGAGGAATAATCAACTTATGTTGGATGAGAGTCCATGGCAGAACTTGCTGGTTTTGAAAATTTGCTGGAGATAAAAACAGTTTGAAGAGTCAAACACTGTCTGATTATTGTGTCTTCACAAAATCTAATCATTAATGTGGTTATTCTGGGCGGTATAGCCACCAGGAAATTGTTACATTACAAGGGCAGAGCCTTACAAGTGCAGGACTGGCACTCCTAGCATAGAGGTCCCAGGAAGGTCTCTCCCTATCACCCTGTCAGGGCTCAGCAACAAGATGCCAAGAATGAGGAGGTCGGTCCTTGCTAGACACCAAATCTGCGAGTGGTTTTTACCTTGGTTTTCCTGGATTGTAGAAGGGTGAGAAATCAGTCTCTATTGATTATAAGCTGCCCTGTTTATAGCATTATTATAGTGGTCTTTATGAACTAAGCACCTAAGAAGCAGAATGCAAGGGTAGTCCTTGGCAGATTTTCTAGATTGTTCTAGAAGATTCCATTTTGTAAAGTCTCGGAAAGGAAGCCTGGCTTCCAGGTATTATGCCCTGCTGGGTAGAGAGGGCTGCTTGTTTCACACAGACTTTTGACCAGTCACCCGATTCTCTGCCCCACGTACAATCCCATCCTCTCTATAACTGGTGTCTCTTAGCAGTGAGGTCATTCGGGGCATGAAGGAGCATACTGACCCCTGTGGCTCATATGCTGGGCCATGGCTATCCTTACACTGCCTCTCTAGCCTCTGCCTCTCAGTCTCCATGTCTTATCCATCTTACAGAAATATGATAAAATCTCTTTTTCCTGGCAGCTGTCCCCCCATGTTCTCATTACTGAATATTTGAACCCTTTTGATTTGATGATTACCATTGTATTGGCACATTGATAGACAGAGGGAACAAACTTATATGGCCAGTGAGTCGACTTTAACCAGTAGTCATTATAATTTTGGCAACAATATATGAATTAACCTACTGGCAGCCTGATCCATTTATCTACATTGTGTGTGTATGTGTGCGCTCGTGTGTGTGAGTGTGTGTGTGTGTATGCGTGTGTTTCTGTGTTTTGAACCCCAAGCACATGCTAGGCAAGTACTCTAACACTGAGTTACCACAATAACTCGGTGACAACACCAAGTTGTCAATGATAAATCACAGACAAAGATAGTACTTAAGTATAAAATGTATGCCAGCTAGGTTGTTTTTAAATCATCCAAAAGCTTAAATGATATTGATGCTTAGTATCCTGCATACTGCGGAGTCAGACAAGGCCAGATTCACAGTAGACAAAGCCAGGGTTCTGTCTGGATTTTGCTGAGGTTCTGTTGACTATTTTTCTGCGCAGGTGAAGTCCCATTAGCTTCCATTGTGGCCGCAAACAGCTTCTTGCATGGCCACTAGAGGCAACTGATTTATCCTTTTTATGTCTTGTGAAAGGGGAAAAAATGTTTCTCCTCAAGCACAAATAAAAGATTATCACAGCAAGCACGTGCCTAGTTCAAACCTTTAACAGTTAGTGAGGAATACGTGTATTAGTTGGCTTTCCATCACTATGACAAAACACCTGTGATAAAATAATAAAAAGAAGAAAGATTTGCTTGGTTCGCAGTTCTGTGGCCCATGGTTGGTTGGCCCATGGTTGGCTGGCCCTGTGGTGAGGGAGGACTTCGTGGTGGGACTTTGTGGCACAGGAGGCTGCTTAGCTCATGGTAATGGTGAAGGAAAGGACAGAAGAGAGTCCTGGGTCCCAGTACTCTCTTCAAGGTAATGTTCCCACATGACTGGCAAACTTCCAACAAGGACTCAGCTCTTAAAATTTCTACCATAGCCTGGCGGCCCTTGGATTGGAAACCAGCCACTGATTCACAGAACTTTGGTTGATACTTAGCCAAACCATAGAAGCTGGTTTACTTAAGTTGGAGTTTCTGAACAGTTAATTGCCAGACAAATAATTTTGCCATAATTTACTAAAGAAGCCAAAATCTACTCCCTTTTTTTTAAAAAGTATAAAGTAGTAATAGAAGAAAAACATTAGAAATGATACAAGATTTCACTAAACAAAGTAATAGGAATTCAACAATGGTTACTGTGTTACATGATGCTATCTTCATATTAGTTGTTCAAATTACTAGATCCAAGGATATAATGTTCATTTAAAGAAAAAAATGACAAATAATTTATAAGAAATTCAAAACAGAAAAAAAAAATCAGAGTAAAAAGAAAAAAAAATTAAGTATTAGTTGCTCCTTTCAAAAGACCAGCCAAAATCAACAATATAATTATCTGAACTATTCTGCATATATATTTAAGTTTATTATTCCCTTCTTTCATTTATCCTTTTCTTCATCCCAGTTTTTCCTTCCCATTGAACAATTTCTTTCCCTTTCACAGTACCTGTTGCACCTCTCAGATTTTTGTTACTCTTTCTGGTTCTCAGACTGGTGAGATAATATGATGTTTGCACATGTGAGTCTGATTCATTTTACCTACTAATATAGTCTCTAGTTTCATCCATTTATTTACAAAAGCCTCAAATTTATCTTTTTTATAGCTTACTAATAGTCCACTATGTAAAAATACCGTACTTCTTTTATTCATTCCTCAGTTGATGGGGCATTTGGGTTGTCTCTAAGATTTAGCTATGACAAATTATGCTGCATGGGAAATGCTTCAAAGAATCAACAGTTGGTATATCATACTTTTGAAATGTTTCTGTGTGTCAAAACGAATCACCAACAGAGTAAAAAGAAAACCTATAAAGTAGGAAACAATTATAGCAGACTGTCCTTCAGACAAAGGACTCCTATTGAGAATATATGAAGAATTTTTAAAACTCAGGTCTCCAAAATTCAAAGACCTGATCCAAAAATGGGCATCTGAGATGCATATACACTTTGCAAATGAAGAGACACAAATGGAAAATAAATATACGAAAAGATGCTCAGCATCATTGGTCTTTCAAGGGATGCAAATTAAAACAATGTTGAGCACCATCTCAGACTAGAAAGAATGGCTATCATCAAGAAGTCCACCAAGGGGCCACAGAGTTCGCTCAGCAGGCTGCGTGCCTTTCTGGCAAGTGCAAGGACCCGGGTTCAATTCCCAGTACTGCCTGCTGTGCTGGCCCACCACACATGCGAGGTGTGGCAGCACACTCCTGTAATCCCAGCAGTGGGCAGGCTGTGACAGGAGGATCACAAGTTTGAGCTGTGTAGGGAGACCCAGTACCAAAAATTAAAAAAAAAAAAAAAAAGGCAACCAATAACAAATCCCAGAGAGGCTTTAGGGAAAAAGGAACACTTCTTCACTGTTAATGGGAATTCAGGCTGGCACAAACACTATGGAAATCAGTGTTCAGATCCCTAAAAAACCTAGGCTTGGGTCCCAGCGAGATAACTCAGTAGAGTAAGCACTTGACTGGCAAGTGCAGGGTCCTGAGTTCAATCTCCAGTACCACAAAAAAAGAAAAAACTCTAGAACTGTAGGTCTCACTCAAACCAGCTATTCCCTTCCTAGGTATTTTTCCAAAAGAACTGAAATCATCATAGCGCTGTGATATATGTGCATCCGTGTTTATAGCACAATCCACTCTTAGAACATGGTATTAGAAAAGAAGTGGGGGTGGGGAGATAACTCAGCCGTCTAAGCACCTGCCTGGCACACACAATGACCACGTTCGATGCCCAGTACCACATGCCATGCTGGCCCAGGGACCTGTGACCCCAGCGCTGGGAAACCTGAGACAGCAGGATCAGTACAAGTCCAATCTGCATAGTGAGACCCTGTACTAAATAAATAAAATATTTTTTTTAATTATAAAGAAAACGGGTGGGGTATCTGAAATAAAAAGATGGGGCTTCAGAAAAAGAGAAATGAAAATAAGATGCAGAGCAGGCAAGCAGCAGTGCCATCTCAGCAACCCAGGGCTTGTTTATGATTGAAGTATTACTGACACAGTCATGGCGATGCAGCTTTGAGCTCATGTGGAGAGCTGGCCAGAGCCTGACAGCGCTTCTACAAAGAGCTTTGAGTCGCCACACGACAGCATTCCTCCAGATGTGGGCCTCCCCATCAATCTGCCTCTGCACCCTCCCTGCAGAGACGACGCTCAGTTCAATGTGTCCTCTGAGATGAAAGCTGCCTGGGGGATCTTAATTGTCCAGCTTGAGAAAAGCGTGTCCAGCAACGATTTCAAGTCCACTTTGTGGGAGGCAAAGCCACCACGCTGTCCCTGTGCCAGGGATGTTTGAAAAGGAATTACCTTTATTGCCCTTCTCCAATACTTCCATTCCTTGCTGATGCCAAACTCCAATTTATAGCCTGTGCTCGGTTTTTGATCACGCAGCTCTGTGCGTCCACCTCCCACAGAACACTGTGTGCTCCAGTCATTCATCTTGCAATGCATTACTGAAGTGTCAACAACGGTGCTAGGTTCATCCAAGCAGCATTAAAGTTCAATTACAATAGAAATGTGCACAGTGAGCTGGTGTTATCTTACCTAGGGCCTAGATTAATGGCTCAGACTTTGAAAGTCAATGTTTTCGTAGTAAAAATCAGGGAAATTATAGAGTTTGAGAAAACTGAGCAAATCAAATCCAGGCAATTTTACTCTCTGTTGTGTGCTCATCCTGCAGTTGTTTCAGAATATCCACCACAGGAAGGAAGCTGGAGCTGGCCCCTAGGAAGATGGAGATGTTCTCTACCCATAGCTGGTGTCTTAAATCAGTGTCTAGGACACTTACTCTAAGACAGAAGTTTGTGAGATTTTTTGGGAATACTTTCAGAATTAGCACCTGCAAATAGGAAGAAAAGCAAGACAGATAAGAAAAAAACTGAGCTGTGATGCGGGTGAAGGCAAAGCCCAAGGCTCTCTCACAAGCAGCTCTGGTCCAGCAGGGCCCTCTGTCAGTGTTCTGAACCAAAACAAGGGATCCAGGTCCATGTACCCCATCTGATCAGTCACTGAAGTGCACTGCTCCTGAGGCAGAACCATCACCTCTCGTGGGCAGAAGAATATCCTAAGCATCCTCAGCTGTGGCCAATGAACACCCTGGAGCTGAGGATGAGGTCATTGGCCTGCACAGTGAGCCTGAGAGCAGCCCTATGCAGCACCCACTGAAGGCAGGAGGGTAAGCTTGTGAGAAGCAGGTGTGTGACTCCACCGTAGATCACTTGCCAAGCATGGATGGGACCTGGATTCAAGCCTCAGTCACACACACACACACACACACACACACACACACACACACACACACTGTATGAGACTAGCTTCTCATCAAGGAAAATAATGTAAATATTTTGAAGCCTCTACTATTCTTCTAAGCACATGGCAACAAAGAAATAAACTACAAAAGGTTGTAAGTAGGATTGGAGGTATAGTTCAGTGGTACAGCACTTGCCTAGCATGCACAGGCTCTGGGTTTAATCTCCAGTACCACCAAAATAAAATAAAGAAGGAGAAGGAGAAATGAAGGGAGCAGAAGGGGCAAAGTAAAACAACAACAAAAAAATACCATGCATATTCTTGGTGCATTGCCCTAACTTCTTTGCAATCACAAGATAAAATTTCTGGATGGACAAGAGGATTTCCAGAAATTAGGACAGCAGGCCTCCTTGCTTATATGTTATGACGGTGAGAGGGAAAATTTAAAACCATTTTTAAGCACAAGAAAACTCCTTCCCCCCAGTCTGTACCATGCTAGTTGAAAACATCCAATCAGTAATCCGAGATAGTCACTTGACCTACAGGTACAGACAAATTATAGCCAGGAATTTGAGTCCTGTAAGAGAGTGGAGAATAATATTCCTCAGATACTGAGGGGGACATGAGCCAGGATCACTGCTTGAGCCTGAGAGTCAGAGTTGCTTTCCGAGCTCTGAAAGAAAGTTGGGAACGTGGAGATATATCACAGTGGGATAGGGAGAGAGGCAGGTGGGAGCAGACACAGCTCCATGCTGGAGGAATCCTGCAACTGTTTAGTTCAGTTGCTGCATCAACATCGGCTCAATGCCCCTGAGAATAGCCTGAGGCCACTGGAGAACAGTGGGCTCAGAAGGGCAGTTACAAATTGTCCCACTGGGAGTACAGAGAAGAGAAGGGAGAGCAAACATGCTGGAGATGGTTCTATGGCACAACGTAATAAAATGTACAATGGGATAGACTGTGAAGTAAGAAATCCTATACAATAAAAAAAATTGCATGGCCATTAACAAAAATAATGGGCTGATCTGAAGTTAACAGTAAAATAACTATTTTATACCATTGGAAGAAATAAAGAAAAGGAAAACATTACTCTTTTAAAGCACAAGAAGTTATGCCGGGGGGCCTTGATTGCAATGAAATCTAAGATGTAATTTAGAACTATTGGAAATGAAAATTACAGTTATCAAAAATTTTAAAATTAATAAATGAAACAAATGTCAAATTGGATATTGTCACCAAGAATTGGTGAATTGGGTTATACGTCAAGAATTCAACCAAATGCAGCATAGAAATTCAAACCAAATTTTCTTCCATTAAGTGGTAATTAAGAGACAAGGAATAGTTTGATAAACTATAAAATATGTCCAGTGGGCGGGGGTGGTGTTGGTGGTGTAGGGATCACACCCAGGGGCTCTTCACCAAGCCATGTTACTAGTCCTTTTGTTTATATTTTTATTTAATGTAAAACAGAGGATCTCTATCTGGCTTAGTCATCCTGGCTGAGTTTGAACTTGTACAACTCTTGTCTCAGCTTCTAAGAGTACTGAGATTACAGGGCTACTCACATGTCTGGATCCAAGAAGAGATTTGTAGAGTTGTTTAGAAGACAATGAAAAGCAAGTAGCAATACTTTCTAAAAATGCTACTGAATTTTCAAGTTTTGTTTCACAGATGCATCAAAGCCAGGTATGAATGAAAGGAAGTGTTCATTCATACACACAGCTCATTGACATTTCAATAGAACGAGAAAGCACAGGTGATACTGACAATGACCAGAATGAGGACGAAAACAACCCGCTAAGGAGAGACGCACTCCCAGACAGCAGACTCCTCCTGAATCACAATGGATGCTGGTGGGTGATGGAATAATGGGATGGCTCCTTGGGGGCGCTGGAAGAACGTGGGACCTGTACTTTCATATCTGTACACACTGTCACTAAATGTGAAAGTTAAATAAAAAGCACCTCTTTATTTTTTAAAGGAAATAAAAACTAGTGAATGATACAGAATTTCACTAAACAAAATGGTAAGAATTTGACACTGGCTCCTATGTCACCTATTGTTGTCCTCAAATTAGTTTTTCAGATTATCAGATATGATCACGCTACGTTGGGCCAGAAACGTATCAGGTAGGAAAAAAAATGTAAGGATTAAGTGTTACCTTTCATAAACCAGTAGAAATCAGCAGTACATTTATCCAAGCTATCCTGTGCATATACATATTTTTTTTCTTCCTTCTTTCCTCCTTTTCTCCTCTCATTCCAGATGTTCCTTCCCTTTGAATAGTTTCTTTCCCTTTCGCAGTACTTAGTGTACCTTTCAGATTTTATTTACTCCCCCAGGTTGTTATGCTGGAGAGACAATACGATGTTTACACACGTGGGTCTGATTTTATTTCACTTATGAGTATAGCCTCTAGTTGCATCCACTTACCTATTAAACCCTCATGTTTGTCTTTCTTTATAGCTGAGTAGTACTTCATTGTATAAAAATACCACATTTTTTATCCATTCCTCAGTTGGTGGGAATTTGGGTTGCTTCCAAGATTTAGCTGTGACACATTGCACTCCTATAAAGATGGGTGTTATGGTGTGATGTTTTTACTGCTTGTGTAGAAATACCCAGAAGGGGAATAGCTGGGTTGAATGGGACCCCTAGTCCTATTTTTTTTTTTTTTTTTTTTTTTAGGATTCTCTGCACTTTCAAAGATACAAAGATTAAAAGAATATACTTCCTCCTGTACACTCATTGAAAGAATAATGCGATTTTTAAAAGGTGCATATCAAGGAGATAGGTCAGGAGAATAAGCGCCTGCCCGGCAAGTACAAGGTCCTGAGTTCAGCTCCCTGTACTGAAAAGAAAACAAAGTGCGTATCTAAAATTTTATTTTTAAAGTGATTCCAGTAAAAGACACTTTGCAATTGTTTCCCTTGAGAATACTTCACCCCTCATTTTTAACACACTTATTTCATCATTCTTGTCATTTTCTGAAGTATTTTGGGGATTGATTTTTCCTGAGTGCCTTTAGTCACACTGCCATGGCTGCCTCAGTGTGAACTGATTTAAAATGTTTACCTTTCCAATCATTTTGCCTTTGAGGACAAGCGAAAGTGACACAGTGCCAGATCAGTGACTAACTAGATAAGAAGACTATATTTTTTACTTGACAGAAATTGCCATAAGTATTCTATCAATAATGTATGATAAAAATACAGTTAATGTTGAAATAAAACAATTTATTGCAATAAAAAGCACACTGCCATTAACCCTTGTTGACATGTTTAAAAACACTGTCTTTCACTATGAACACATTTACCCAACTGTTGTTGACAATGTGTCTTTTGCGGTAATGAGTTTTTCTTTTAATTTGAATGCATGCTGCAGTATTTGTTCACCCCTTGTATGGAGAGACATGACTCAAAAAGAAAGATCATTTCGGAGCTGGAGCAGGAAGCTTAATAAGCAAACACTGAATGTCTGCTATGTATGGATCAGCCATCAGTCCAGACAGTGGAGGTCAGTGTTTCTTAAGCTTATAGAGTTTATGACCTCTCTATGTAGAACAAGGCTGAAGTTCCTCTTCTAGAAAGAGAGACTCAAAAGAAGCAAGGTAGAGAGGCTTGAAAGATTGTGGTTTGTTACATAAGTAAGTAATCGTTAGTAGTAATAAACATTTTATGGTAGAAAGAGCTGGAAAGGAGACATGAATGAGTAGAATCCGCTTCCTGGCAGCAGGAATCAGGACTTTTAAGAATGATTAACCAGAGTAAGGTTTTGTGCACTTCAGTTTGATAACAACACAATTGCACAAATGGTTAAAAATAAGATTGTAAAACAAGAATTATCAAACCCTCTTCCAAGAAAGCATAATATTAGAACTCTCTGTAAAGATATTTTAAAGATGTCAGCCTTTCTATGCATGCTACTTCATTCACCAGAAGTTTTCCAGTCCCTGCTGCTGGCCACCAGTGTATTCTGATGTGTGAGCCAGCAAGGGTATGTCTCTCATGAAATAAAAACAAAGTGAAGTTTTTTTTAAAAAAAAAAAAAAAAAACTTTAGTCAGTTTTGCTTTCTGAGAAGGAGACATGCCTATGAATTTGTATTCCTGGCTATGGTGCAGAAAATAAAAGATGTGGTATTTGGTCATTTATGGCTATTAGAATGATAAAGTGTTCCAGAAGGTTTCTGAATTTTAAAACAGTATTCTGTACACACAGACCCTGGAGAGCAGAAAGGGATGAAGCCCACAGCATCACACACAGAAACAGTTCCTTTTCCAGGTCTTTCTACAGAAGTCCTCTTTACAAAGGAAGCCAGGAGGCAGGTAGCAGTGTCTCTACCATTCGCTCTCAGCCGTCTGCACATAGGTAGCTCCTCTGAAGTTCGGTAATGGGATGACCCTGACACTGGCACTTCTGTGTTCAAAGGCACATAAAGCTCTCTTGCAATGAGATTTTACACTGGAGGAAAAAATATGATGAAATACATGATGTATCAACCATACTGACGCACTCATGAATGCACCTGTATGCAGAGAAAAAGTGATTGCAAATGAAGACACAAAGCCCGAGAGAGTGTTGGATACTGCAGGTGGGTAAAGAACTTTTCTTCCAGTCCTGGGCATTGAAATGATTTTAAAACCAAAGTGTTGGGCTGGGGAGATAGCTCAGTGGCACAGGCCCTGCCTGGCAGGCCTGAGGTCCTTAGTTCTATTCATGGTACTAAAAAAAAAAAAAAAAAAGAACCTGAAGTGTTTCATTTTTGTCTTGGGAAGTCACTGGATTAAAAAAATTTAAGAATTGTGAATTCAGTCTTTAAGGTAGATTGGGAAGAAATGAAAAGCAAGGATAACTTATTCTAACCCCTGATGTGCCAGTTCATCTTAATTAAGCCCACATGCAAAAGGAACAGCTATGCCAACTATTCTTATGTTTTCCAAGATCCTATGATCTTTGCCAATGAGAAGCCTTTCCTTGCAATCCCAAGGAACTTCAATAGATTACCAAAGTTTCCTTGATCCTTAATCAGTACCATGGTGAAACATTATCACATGAAAGTATGCCTTTTCAATAGAAAAACATTTAAGTGTGTTGACATTCATATGTGGTTTTTATGCTCCTAAGGCCTCCAATGCCTGCAGAGCCAAATAAAGGCCCCCAGAATGACAAATGTGTCTCCTCTAGTCTTTGCCATGTATGAGTTCTGCTGCTGCTTGCTGCTGGGGCTCAGGCTGTGTAGTGCTCTAGGGCTTGGATTCAGCCATACCAAATTAATTCATAGTTTTCAGGCTTCTCTGTTATCTATTACAAATGGTTGCTGAATTAGCTGAAGAAATAAGGGGATATGGATTAACTCATCCAGTCCTTCCTAACCTACAGCTATGGACAGATGAATTAGCTGTTCATTATTTTCAGGTCCTTGGGATAGAAAGAGTAACCAAAGAATAAATATGTGGTCGCACCTGTCTCCCATCCCTTGTTTGGACTTTGAAGGCATGCTCCACTAATACAGCATGATGTAGCTGGCACTGGACAAGACGTTTATCACTGATTCCTCTCGGGCCAGCACTGCAGCATGGCCAGGCTGCTCACTTCAGCAGAGTTTTCAAGAGGAAGACCAAGCACTCAGGAACAGTTCTGGAAAAGAACTAAAAATGCCTAATGCATAGCTCAGTTCCCATTCATTCTTATGACTGACACTGTCTTTGCCATCTTTTTTACTCCCTGTGCATTAAGTATTATGAGCCCAATGTCTCCACATTTGAGATCTCGAAATCAAAATGCACTTCCTGTCTTGTTAACTCAAAGCAATACATTAAATATGAGGTAGGCCGGAATGACTGGAAGTCACCTGATTGCCTCAATAAATTCACCTTAATGAATGTGGTCACTCTTAGTGATAAGAAAACAAAATGAAGCGCCATTGGCATTGAGCATGTGGCTTTGACTTGTATTTTTAATTCAAGGGGAATTTCAAGCCTAGTAGGTGTCATACACACACACACACACACACACACTCCAGAAAGTAACCTTAAGAATTCTTAAAGGTAATTCAGAGATGGCATTATACCTCACATTTGTCTTTTATTAAACAGTGAATTTTATTTCCAGAAAATGTGTGTGTGTGTGTGTGTGTGTGTGTGTGTGTGTGTGTGTGTGTTAAAGAGCTAGTAATGAACTCTTTCTAAATATTAACGGTTAGGTTTATAAATACTATGCTCAACCATATACATTATAGAGCAAAACTGAAATAAAACAATATGGCATAAGCATACTTTCTTGGCAATTTGTCCTTGGCCCAACTTGAATTTGTACCTCTATCTGCACTGAAATCATCCTCACAACCCTAATAAAATAAATCCTAAATGGAATGATGGGGCCTCCACAGTGCTTGTTATATCGCACGTTACTGTCTTCAAATTAGTTATACAGATTACTAGACATAAGCCTGCAAGACTACTCAAGAAATTTTCCAAAGATTTTTTTTCAACTTACCAAGCAGCATCCTCACAAAAAGGTAAGAGCAGTCATTCTCGGTGCACATTCTGTAGAATTTCCAGCATGCTGTGGCACCAGAAAGCGGGCTGATTCTGGGCTGGCTTCTCCTTATCGCTGCTGCTGCTGCTGCTCCTCCACCTCCTCCTCCTCCTCCTCCTCCTCTTCTTTCTCCTCTTCCTCCTTCTCCTATCTGTGACCTCTACAATAACTCCAGCCAGGCAGAATTCTCCATCTTCTCCCCATCCTTCCTAATTCCACCTTTGTATGCCATTACTTTCAGATACAATCAATACACCACTTATTTTTATCACTGTTTCTACTGCATACAGGCAAACTTCTCACACTTTATCTTGTGTGGAAGATATTTGTGTCTACCATTTATCATAAGCTGTTTGAGAACAAAGACCATATTTTTTCACTCTCTCCAGCAGATTATCTGAACCGAAAAAGGCCATCAGCACACAGTGGTTTAATTAAAAAGTCATGAAGAATATAGGTAAGAATGCTGAGACACAGAGGGATTAAGAAATTTACCCAAAGACCCAAAGTTATCTATAGTGATAGGACTGGAATTCATAACTAGCTAATTTAAGACAAGTTGTTACTCACGCAAAAACTGTGCATTTATACTGTTGAACACAAAGTTGTCCAGTTTGCAATGACTGACTACATGAGAGTACTGGAGGCCAACGGTGTGCAGTTTTCTATAAACAAACACGAAATATCAAAAGCTGAAACATTTGCTTCACTTGGTGCTTTTTGTGTGTTTGTGATAGGGCTTTTCTCTTTTGAGTAGGAATCTAAAGAGGAAAAAGCATTCACAGGTTTTTCAGCCTAATTGAAATATTCTCTACATCAAATATGTTCAATGTAGTAGAAACTACAGATGTTATTGCTTTAATTTTATAACCCAATTATTCTTTTATTTCTAGTTGTCTTCAGGATAAATTAACTCTTATCAGCTATTCAAATAGATAATTATCATAAAACTAAATACCACACAACCTCATAACCCATGTCAATTTATGGACTAAACTGGAATAAAATCATGCTCTGCAGTTACAGAAAAGGAAACTCCAGATTTCCACTATTTCTCAGCCTTTTACCCAGAATTCCCAAGTGCAATTTAACAAGGAGATGATTTCTTTTCATAAGGAAAAGGATGCCTTTTTTTATTATAGCAGAATGAATGGTAAACCGAAATAAGCAAAAATAGAGTCTGCATCCTAGGACTGTAACTGATCAGCTCTGTAGCTTTGACCAAGGGAGCTTGGAGCATCCTTTTCTCTTGAATGGGAGGTTTTGGGACCTCTTATCTCTAAGATCTTCTCAATCTGTAAGATCAGAAGTCTTCATATTTGTGATGGTGCCATGACCAGATTCAGTGGATTAAATCAACAAATGCTTCTTTCCATCAGGAACCTAGTGCTGGCAAAATGGTTGTGACCCAGTATCTCATAAGGTTGTAATGAAAATGTTAGCCTGGGCAGTGGCCATATAAAAGCTCAACAGAGAGGCAACGTACTTGTGAAGTCACTCATACAGCTATGTGCAGGCTTGAAGCACCTACTGCGCAGACCAGCCACAGGGCGAGAGATGAGCCCCAGGACCTTCCTGGTGTCCTCCTGACATGACCACATCCTCCCGAAGGCCCTTTCTTGGCACTGCATGTGAAAAACAAAGGATACAAGAAGCAAATACCAGCCTTCTGTGCGAGACACCCCGAAAACCATCCTCACCATCTCCTCATCTAGGCCTCCAGATGAGACCCAAAGAATTGTAGAGCACAGGCAAGTAGTCCCTGAGGGGAATCCCAAGCCATGCAGTTTTGGAGATCATAAAGTGGTGGTTGCTCTCTACCTCTAAGTTTTGCAGTCATTTGTAATATAGTGATAATAGCCCAGAATCAACTGGGCACTTGGAGAGCAGTTCTGCCTTTATGAGCAAAGCAGACCACAGCCAAGACATCCAGCAGCGTCTCTGGCACTGAGTGGCAGCCCAAGCTGTGCAACCCTCAGGAAGTTTTAGTGAAAACTTGAATCAGGGTGAGCAACTTGTTATTACATACCAGAGGAGAGGAGACAGGTTCGGTGGCATTTTTGCCTGCAGTAATGTGGAAGACAGAGAAACTGGGCATAATGATCTTATGGATTTAGATAAGGGGATTCCTAGGAAGAATGTTGAAAGTGTAAGCTGATTCTATTTAGCTTACACTACAGGCAAGTAGAGGTGAGCAGAGGCAAAGAAAGAAAGCCGTCAGTTTTTAGTTTTGATAAGAATTTGAAGGAAATATAAAGGTTCCAAGATCTATAGAAATAAAATTGTGGCTTATTTCTGGAATTTCAAGAAAGCAAAAAGATCTCCACACCAAAAAAATGCCTCATGGCAAAGATTATTGTCAAGATGGGATGTAAATGCCTTGTCAGTATTTCAGAAATGCTTATAGAAGTATGTCATAGCGCCATCAAATTGGATGGAAAGATAGGATTCTAATTGCCATCAGGGTACTGTCCCATAGCGCTTCGACCTTGAAAGCAGGCCAGATGGGAGAATCATGGAGAGATTTGCATTATTTCTGTCTAGCAGGATAAACCCGACCAGATCTACAGGAAACTCATGTAACATTTAAAATAATTAAGTTGGTGGAAGTACCAGCAAGATGTACTGACAGAGAGAAATAGCATACACTGAAAAGGGGCTTTGGAGATCCAACTTCCCAGGAGGAGAATCAGAAGGCCACTCAGAGGCTATGATCTGTTTCTTACGGAGCAGAAGGCCATGAGAGTGAGGAACCAAGAGTCCTGAGAAACTGGCATGGTTTGAAGCCACAATATCTCTAAATATTTTATGTATAGAAGGCTGGATATCCAGCTAGTGATACCGTGAGGGGGTGATGGAAATCTCAGGAGGCGGGGTCTTGTCGGTGGAAGTAGGTCACCTGGAGACAGGCTTTGGAGAGATTTTACTCTCCTTCCCCCACTCTTCCTCTCTCTGTACTCCTCTCTGCTCTCTCTCCTCTTCCTCCCTCCCCTTTTCTCACTCTCTCTAGCCGTTCCCCTCCCCCTGTCCTCCTCCCTGTCTACTCCACTCTGCTCTCCTCCTACCTCCTCCTCTCTCTGTCTCTCTCTCCCTTCTCCTCCCCCTCTCTTCCTACCCCTTCCTCCTCCCTGCCCTACCAACCCCTCTCTCTTCTTCCCCTCCC